>OY992539.1:58136577-58441577 GCA_963921195.1 Pegoplata infirma
GCCACAAATTTGACAATTTTTACAACATTTGACCACGCCTCCTAAGCCCAGTTTTTGAAAAATTTAAAAACCAAAAACGCAATTTTCTAAGTTCCATATAGGGCTATCCATACAAGCTTTTCAGAAGTTTACGATACACGTATTTTTTTTCGCTGGAAATTTGGTGTGGAATGCCTCATATACGGTAGGTTAGTTCATAAAAACAAAGGTTGGATTTTTTTGATTTAAACTTTTCTAAATTATAAGTAACAGGGAAGACTTCTGCGGGAAGTTTATTCCACATACGAATTCTTCGACTAAAAAACGAATTTTGTCTGTAATGCGTTGTGCGAAACACAGGACAATCAACTATAAACGGATGTGCTCTACTAGATAAGCGAGTATTACGAATAAATACTCGGTCCCGAGGAATAAGTTCACTTATCTCAGATGATCATCCCATGGTAATATCGATAGAAAAGTGCCACACAACCCACATTCTGACGATGCTCCAACGAATCAATAGAGTTGGATACACTACTGTCATTGATAAGCTTCACCGCCCTCCCCTGAACTTGGTCCAGAAGCTTCAGAATAGACACTGAAGCCCCTGCCCGTATATGAGAGTTGTATTCCATTTTAGGCCGGATATAGCTGGTATAAATAGTAAGGAGATCGGATGGAGTGAAGTAAGTCTTGCACCGTTTCAGAAAACCAAGACACTTGAATGCCTCTTTCGACACTTGAAACAGGTGTTTATTCCACAATACCTATACCATCCATAGCTACAAATGACAATGTTAATTCCACAGCGCGTCTGTGGGTTAACATACAACATTGGGTCTTGCGTGCATTAAAATCGACCTTATTCACTCGACCCCACTCGGAGATTGTAGAAAGGTCGTGGTTGAGTGTGTCATTCAAGTTCTGCTGCATTCCCTCAATCTCCAGACAGCTGTCATCTGCAAAAGAGTAGATAGGATTGAAGGTCTGACCAAGAAGGTCATTAATAAAAATAAGGAATAGAGTAAGAGAAAGAACAGAACCTTGCGGTACCCCTGAATTTAGCTGAAACTCGTTTGATGAGACCCCATCTAAAACAACACGTATAGTGCGGTCTCTGAGAAATCTCGTTATAAAGCGAGAGAAGTCATTACCGACACCAAAAGCAACTAGCTTAGACAAGAGTGCCCCGTGCCACACACGGTCGAACGCCTTAGAAATATCAAGAGCAACCACTTTGCTCTCACCAAAATGGTGAAGAGACCGACTCCAACGTTCCGATTGAAACGCCAACAGGTCTCCCGTAGATCAAACGCTACGGAACCATACTGTCGATCATTTAAAAGCGAATTGGTCTCTAAATACTTCACAAGATGGTAGTTAACCATGCTCTCCATCACTTTGGAGAGCGCAGAGCAAATTGCGATTGGGCGGTAATTTTAAGTGTTGTTAGTCGCGCCCTTTTTAGGGATTGGCTGGACATTGGCCACCTTCCAAAATGAGGGGAAGACTCCCGCACGGTAAGAAGAGCTGAAAGGTTAGCCAGTGGACGTGCCAACGTAGAAGAGCACTGTTTCAGCACCAATGCTGATATGCCATCCGGCCCCGGTGACTTGTTTACGTTGAGGTTCGCGAGAACACTTTTGACTGCTTGGGCCCGAAAGAAAATCGAAGGCATAGTATAGGATACCCTTTCGAGAACGGGCAGGAAAGAATTTCTTGCAAAAAGTTCAGCGAAGAGGTTGGCCTTATCAACCGGGTCAGTGAATGATTGGTCGTTTTTTAATAGAGTTGGAATAGAAGAACTAGCATTATCCTTTACTATTTTAACGAGCGACCAAAAAGTCTTACTGCCCGAGGAGCAGAAAGAACTTTGGCATGTAGACTAGGGCGTTTCATCAAAAACTTTTTTTTGGATTTTTGCAACTCTTGAAGCGGAATATGAATTCTTATGGCCTAAAAGATTTTTGAGATTTTTTTCAGATTTTTGGAATGTCGGGATCAACTCGCTCAAATCGATTTTATCAAAAAAATGAGGTTATGAAACATATTTTTTTTTATTTTTTGTTCTCTGGTGCCTTTTTTTACAAAACTGGATACATTACTTCTAAATGTTGCTAGCCTCCTAAAAAAAAATATTCGCGGTCAAAATTATAAGTTCAAGGGTCACTAAGATGACCTTAAAAGAAAAAATTCAGAATTTCCCGTGTTTTAACCTCAATAATTCGAGAAATAAGCTATTTATGAACGTCATGTTGAATCCGTTAGATAGGTCTTTAAAACACCTTTCATTTAAAACCAATCTGATCTGATTGTCACTTTTGTAGAAATGTTAAAAAAAATAAAAAACTGGGAAAAACTCATTTTCTCCCCCATTTTATCGAAAAGTGAACTGGTGCATTAGGTAGTTTTTTTTTGTAAAATTAAAATAATAACGTTTAAAGACTTTTTATAGATTGTAGTTAGTGTTTCCAAGCCGGTTATCCAAAAAACCGGTTTTTTGTCAAAAAAACCGGTTTGACAAAAACCCGGTTTTCCGGTTTGGAAACACTAATTGCAACCAAAAAACCTTCTTTTAAGTTTATTATTTCAACTTTACAAAAAAACTACTAATGGATTCCCTTCGATTTTCTGTAAAATGGGGGAAAAAATTAGTTTATCTTAGTTTTTTAATATTTCTACTAAAGTGACAAATGTCATTTTGGTTTTAAATTAAAGGTATTAGAAAGACCTATCTAACGGATCCATCATTACGTTCATATATTGCATATTTCTCAAATTATTAAGGTTGGAACACGGGAAATTCTGAATTTTTACTTTAAAGGTCATCTTAGTGACCCTTGAACTTATTATTTTGACCGCGAATATTTTTTTTAGGAGGCTAGCAACATTTAGAAGTATTATATCCGGTTTTGTTAAAAAAAGGCACCAGAGAACAAAAAATAAAAAAAATTATGTTTCATAACCTCATTTTTTTGATAAAATCGATTTGAGCGAGTTGATCCCGACATTCCAAAAATCTGTAAAAAATCTCAAAAATCTTTTAGGCCATAAGAATTCATATGCCGCTTCAAGAGTTGCAAAAATCCAAAAAAAAGTTTTTGATGAAACGCCCTAATGTAGACGTACTTAGACCTATTCACGTCTAAGTACTTTGGCACACTCGGTTCTCGCCTTTTTGCGATGCAGATCAGTAACGACATTCTTGTTCGAACGCCAATTACTGAACGCTTCCTCTCTGCATCTGACTGCATTTTTGCACGTCTGGTTAAACCAACACTTGTGCTTTGATTTAGCCGAAATATGCTTCGTGGGAATAAAAAATTTCATTCCTAGCATAATAATATTTACTACCATTTCCGCAGCGGCATCGACGTTTCCATCGAGAAAACAAAGTTTCCAAATAAAATGCCGGAAGAAATCGGTGAGCTCGGTTGGCATTGTAAGCTCAGATATACATATATACAGGTGTATAAAATGTTATTAAAAAAATAAAAATGATTTAAAAAAATTAAAAAATTGATTTAATACAAAAAATAAAAAAAATCATACATTTTTTTTAAATAGCTAAACATACTAAAAAATAGCTAAAAAAAAATAAAATTTATACAAAATATGACCTAAAAATATGCATTTATAGCGAAATAATAGCAATATATTCAAAAATATGCATTTTAAGCAACATATGCAAAAATATTCACTAACGATTCGATGCCATTTTAAAGCAAATTCTTTAATTCGCAAAGATATTTTGTTTATGCTGTTCTATGACCAAAGGGGGAAAAAATGCATTTGCATGAAAGTCCTCTCCTTGATTAAAACAGATTGCCTGGCAAATTATCGTTCGTTTTTTTCTAAAAACTCTATGTTTAAATTTTTAGCCAAGGCGGATAATTTTAACCCGTGCCCTGTTGCGTTAAAGATTTTTGTACAAACCAAAAAAAAATTTTTCGAATTACAAATAGAATCTTCGAATTACAAGTAGAAACTACGAAATTCAAATAGAATTTTCAAGTAGAATCATCGAATTACAAACAATCTTTTACGAATTACATCTGTAAATGGCGTAGTATTCATAAATTCGACCGAGTCGAATTTTATCATTTACTTGTTTTATATTAAAGTCACACTTTAGGTCTGACACAGAAAAAAATATGCAGGAAACAAATTTGAGTAATCACTTGTTTAAATTTAAAAACCAAAATTGAGTAATTTTTTAATTGACGCAATTAAAAATTTACTTAAAAATTTTAAAAACAATTTAAGTAAATAATTTAATAAAAGTTTAATATTTTTTTTATTTTTTTTTTTTAAACTCCTATGGGTTTTTGAATTCTCGTTTAGTTTAAAGTTTTTTGTGTATGTATATGAAAGTTTGTTATAGTCTTTATAAAATTTTCCTATGTTTTTGAGACATAAATATGTCTGGTAAAGTTTGAAAAGACAAGTTTTCTGTTTTTTTTTGTAAAAAAATTTAAAACTTTTTTAAACTTTTAAAAAAATAAATAGATAAATTTTGAGTAAATTTTTAATTGTGTCAATTAAAAATTTACTCAACTTTTTTTTAAATTTTTAATAAATTTTTATTAAAAATTTACTCAATACTATTAAATCGTTTACTGGTGCAAAATTGAGTAATTTTTTACTCAATAGTATTAAAAATTTACTCAAATATTTTTTTATTTTTTTCTGTGGAGTATTGCATTAGAATCTGAATCCTTATAATTTTTTTTTAATCTTGCTTTTGCTGTAGGAAAAATGCTTTCTAGAACCTGTCTAAGTCATAACTAAAAAACGGCCACGTTTTTGCATTTTGAATCTCCCTAATACGCATACAAACTTTTCATTAGCATTTCTTTAAAATTTGCTTAAAAAAAATTCCTATTCAAATTTAAAATTCTCAATTTTAATCCTAAATTATTATAGATATTTTGATCCAAAATAATTTATTTATTTGTTAAAGCCATGGTAATTTTTTAAATAAAGACATTTTTCTGTTTTAAATAGCATTCATCATATTTGTCAAATTTCTCTTTGTCTCTGTTAATATTTATTAGATTTTTTGTTTGTAAATTAAAAATCGCGTTTTGAATTTAAAGTTTGGAATTTGTTTAAAATGTATATTTTTTTTTTATTTATGTAGAGTGAATCGTATTGTATTACCACTGTCTCATTATGTGGAATTAGCTACACATGTTTCAATAAAGGCACAAAAAAAACAAGCGAATTATATTAAATTGCTTTATTTGATTTGAAATTTATTATATCACATTATACGACAGGTTAACATTTAATCTTGATTATCAGATTAACCAAATCAAAATTATACTTATGTTTTTATAACGTTATTAATTATTTCGTATTCGTATTAATAATGAGTAGGCGCGTGTGAATATGTTTTAAATAAATTTTAGGTAGACTCCACTGTAACGAAGAGGGTTTTATAGCATCTAATTTTTAAAAACGGGTAGGACGAAAAAGTTCTGAACGGATGTAAAAATAATATCTTTAAATGTATCAGCTTAATTTGATTAAAATTCATCAAGCGCTTTTGATTTAAAAATCGTCCTTGAAATTTTTTTCCATAGATACCAATTTTTCTTTTTTTAATGTTACATCTTGTGACAGTCACTGTGAGAAATTTATTGGTCCTACAAGACCGATTGATCTAAAAACCTATTCCATGACTGGTTCAATATGAAATGGTCACAGAATACCAGTTCTACACACAAAAAAAAACTTTGTCAAATTACTAGAAAAAGTCTCATAATTAGGGTGACCATTTTTTTCTGAACTCAAATCAGTACGCCTAAGTTTTTATGTTTTTTTTTAAATAACTCTCTGAAAACTCTTTTCCATGGGAAAATATTGATGATATTTTCAACACTCCAAAAATTTTTGGCTGAACTAACAAACTTGGGGTCAATTAGTATTTCACTAAAAACAACTTTAAAAAACAACTGTCATAAACTGTTATCGTTACTTTGCGTAAAATTTTGTTGACTTCGAAAAACTCAGAGGTTTTGAGAATAAGATAATACCTCAGATTCTGAGGATTTTTTTCCTTAAGTTTTGATAAATTTTCCTTTGAAAAAACTTTCCAGCTAATAAGCACATGTTTAAAAAAAAAAACACTTATGTTCTCGGAGCTTCTTCCAACAAAAACTGATGACATTAACTCATCAAACATTTTAGAATAATTTATGAAGATCAAAATAATCTTATGCTCAAACAGATTTTTGCATTTAGGAGCCTCTTGATTCACTAACTCTAATCTCCTTAAAATTAATTCATAATAAAATATCTTATCGCCAGAATTAAGTTTAAACAAGTTGAAAAGTTAAATTCGACTTGGCCGAACCTATGAATACCCTCCACAATGCCCTTTTTAAGTGATAGTAAATTTTTAACGTGAAAAAATAAAATTTTTTATTAGAAATATTTTATTTTGTGTAAAAACACTTTTTTAAACTAATTTTTGAAAAAAAAAAAAATAATTTACTAAATTTTTTTTGAGTGTAAAATTTTTTTTTGAGTGTAAAATTTTTTTCGAGTGTATTTTTTTTTTTTTTTTAGTGTAAAAATATTTTTGAGTGACAAAAATACGTTGTAAAATATTTTTGTGACTACAATGTTTTTAAAACATGTTTAACGGGTTTTCAACACGTGAATTTAAGGTGGAGCTAATCTGAAATTCATGGTTTTGCTAATAACTTTTGAACCACTGGACCGATTTGGCTGAAATTCAAAATGAACCAGGCCAGGGGAACGAAAAAAATATATGGCGGGCTTCAGCATCCTCAGAACTGCCTTTTGAAAGTTAGCTTGATTTTTATCTAGTAAATTCACGAAAAACCCTTGCCAAAATTCAGTCATTTCCTCATAACTTTTGAACCACTGGACCGATTTCGCTGGATTGCAATACCAACCTGACCAGGTGAATGCCCAATATATATGCCAAACTTCAGGAGCCTCCGTAAAGTCTTTCAAAAGTTAGCGTGTTTTCAACAGACAGACAGACAGACAGACAGACGGACAGACGGACGGACGGACGGACGGACGGACGGACGGACGGACATCGCTAGATCGTCTTAAAATCGATCGAGGATCATGAATATATATACTTTATGGGGTCCTAGACCAATATTTCGAGGTGTTACAAACGGAATGACAAACTTATATATACCCTCTATCACTAGAGTGGAGGGTATAAAAAATTCTCTACGACTTATTTTATGGAAATTAGTGCCAGTTTATTGAAAGCGATCGATACACACGAACGAAAATTTTATATATTTTGTTGTTACAATAAAAAAAACATAAGAAAAATTTTGGTTCGTATGTATCATTCCCCTTCTGTAAACTGGCACTTAAAGTTTTTATGTAGAATTTTGAAATAAAATTTTTTTTATAACATCAAGGAGTTTCATAAATATCCGCTAAAAAAAATTGTTAATCTTTAAAAATTCAAATTGTTCTCAAATTTGACCTTTGACCTATTACTGGGTCAATTTTTCATATCTCAATTTTGCCCTGATTAAAGGAATAAAAGTATTCTATATTATTCTGTAGTAATTTGGTAGAAAACATATGATGTTTGTTAAAAAAAATAAAAAAATTAACTAAAAGCTAAAAAAGTTACCAAAATCACTATTATCTCGAAATCCGCCGAAATAAAATCGCTAAATTAGCCGAATGAAAAATGGAATGTCTACAATTTTTGTAATTTTTATTCCCTTATATGTGCTTAACAAAATCCTATGGTCCAATGGTCGATTTTTTAAATTTTATTTGCCAAAAAAAAATAAAATTTAAAATTGGAGATTTGAAAACAGGGTTGAAAAATTTAGTCCTATTTACCATTAATTAAAAACAAGTTAGCATAACACAATATGAAAAATACCTATCACCTTAGTACATTGGCAAGTAAAGAATAAAAAAATGTTGCTATAGTAGATAATTTCAATCAATTTCAAAAATTGAACTCGAAATCTTTGATCAAGTGGTCTGCCACACGCTAGTTGCCTGGGGCAGTTGTAATAACTTGGCTGATTTTTAACCGATTTTAGTTTTTATTGCCTTATTACAAAGGTAATGTACTCCACATCACAATTCTGTAACCATTTGAATTCAAACTTAACTTAAAATATCGAAAAAATAGAGAAAATGAGTAAAAAGTAATTTTTTTCCCTTGTAATCCGTTATTCAAACTTCAGGTCGTTTCCGCGTCCACTTAAAGTTATCGGATTAACTCCAAATTTTTTATTATTAAGTTTTTAGTACAAAGGAACAAAATTCTGCCCAGTGCCAGGCAATTAAAACATATTAAATTTTTCCCTTACTGTTAAGAACACCCTTAATGGTCAGCCTACTCATAATGCCATTTTATCACTATTTGACATTTTTTTCTTATCTGTTAACAAAAAATTTTCGATCGAAATTTATATTTTTTTTTGTGATTTCGGGTCAGTCTTAGTGAAATCAATCATGAATATTTTTGACCCCCTCCGATATTGATGAAATTTGGTTTAGTTGTAACAAGTGGCCGAAAAAATTTGGTTTAGTAAACAGTGGCCGAAAATATGGAGGGTCAAAATTTCCTCCAAAATCTCCCTGTCGCGACACTTTGCCCCTTAAAAACTTAATATCGTTGGTTCTATTATAGCTAGAAAGTATATTTTTAGTTTGTTTTAAAGCTGATAATATGCTCTACAACCCCTACCATAACCAAAAAATTTTCGAAAAAAAATAAGGGTTACCTCCCTTAATTTAAAGTCGTAATGTAGGAAGGAGAAAATGGGGAGGAGGGTATCCCCAGTTTTTTTTTTACTTGATAATCTTATAGAGAAAGTCCTAAAGAATATATTTTAAAATTTTTGTGTTGGGACAACAACGGAATCGCTCAAAATCAAAATTTTTCATAATTTCCCCCAAAATCTCCAAATCGCAACACTCTTGAACCTTATAAATTTAATATCATAAGTGCTTTTGTAGCTACAGAGCCCATTTTTGTTTGTTTTAAAGCTTATAATACGCTCTACAAGACCTACCATAACCAAAAAATTTTCCAAAAAAAAAATAAGGGTGCCCCCTTATTTAAAGGTCGAGGCAAAGGGTGAATAAAATGGGAGGAAGGTATCTCCCGGTTTTTTTTTTTACTTCGTATTCTCAAAGTGCATCGACCAAAATCAAAATTTTTAACAATTTCCCCCAAAATCTCCAAATCGCGACACTCTTGCGGTGGAAAGTGTGATAATCTTAAGATGGAGTTGTAGATTAGGGTAAGAAACAATATGCATTTTTTTGAGAAAGACTTGGCTACCTTTGAGTCAATTTTATCATATCCTGGAGATTTAGAGTTGTTGAGCTTATTTATTTCGCTTTGGGCTTCTCTCGGTGAGAACGATTTTATTGGTATGTTCATTTGACAGGGAGATTGCAAAAAGTTCAATATATTACTCTCATCGGTAGAATTCGTGAGTGGAAAGGATTTAAAGGTCTATTCTAGGTGGTTAGAAAACAATTCAGATTTACTTTTATCATTTCTACACCAAATGTTATTTGGTCCTTTAATTGGAATGTTTCTCTTAGTCGATTTCTTGAGGTACCTTGTGACTTTCCATAGGCTAAATTCACTGTTATTGGTTGGATCCAAATTTCTTGAAAAAGTTGAGAGCTCTTCATTCTTTATTTCTATATTCTATAGAAAAAATCTAAGAATTTTTCTATAGAAAAAATCTGAGAATTTTTCTATTAGAAAAATCTGAGAACTTTTCTATTAGAAAAATCTGAGAATTTTTCTATTAGAAAAATCTGAGAATTTTTCTACAGGTAAACTCTGAGAAGGAAAAAAAAAAAGAAAAAGAAAAGGAAATAATCTGAGATTTTTTTCTTCAAACTGTTCAAGAATCTCTAAATTTTTCAACGGGAAACATGTTTTAAAATCTTAGAATTTTCTTGTAGGAAAAATGTCCCGAAATCTTAAAATTTTTCTGTAAAAAAATCTAAGTTTTTTTTCCATAGGAATAATAAATAAAGTTTTCTTCGGGAAAAATCTGAGCATTTTTCTATAGAAAAAATGTTTTAGAATCTGATACATTTTCTATAGGAATCTGAATATCTGATGACAATTTCTATAGGAAAAATGTCTCAGAATCTGAGACCTTTTTTTACAGAACAATATTTAAGAATCCTAGCATTTTTCTATAGCAGAAAATGTCAAAGAAAAATGTTTCAGATTCTAAGGTTCTTAGAAAGGTCCTAAGAAATTGTTTCAGATTCTTAGACATTTTTCTAATGAAAAAGTCACAGATTCTGAGACATTTTTGTTATAGAAAAATCGGAATCTGAGTTTTTTCTATAAAAAACGTTTCAGAATCTGAAAGCCATTAAAGTCATATATAGGCTGACCATTCGTACTGATTTTATCAGTACATGTACTGATTTTTGTTCATGTGTACTGATCAAAAAGCGTTGTACTGATTTGTACCGAATTTTTTTAATATGTACTGATTGTACTGATTTTTGAACATTTCAACATAAAAAATAATTTTAGTCGAATATTCTATATAAAAATTTGAATTTCCATAAAAAAAAACATCAGACTTTATTTATAACGAATTAATTCTAAGAGTTCGTGAATCAAGGGGTTCCTAACGCAAAAATGTATCTTAGCGTCAGGTTCGTTCTGATTTTTCTGTAACGAAAATTTCACGAGATGATAGATTTTTTATATTTTTATATTATGAAATTGCAGGCATCCGAATGATTCTGGGATTTTCGATGAGGCAATGTAATCCAAATTTATTGGAAAAACGCTTAATACATTAGGGCTGGAAAGTTTTCTAAAAGGACCGATATCAAAATTTTAAGGAAAGTGTCGTCGGAATCTTAGATATTTTGTTATTCTCAAAATCTATGGGGAGAATATATAAATTCTGCACTGAAACGATCAAAACTTTCAAATGAAGTAGTTTGATCCCAACCGAATTTTCTGCAAAATAACGACAACAGTTTATGGCAGTTGTTTTTTAACAGTTGTTTTTACTAAAATACAAATTGACCGCAAGTTTGTTAATTTAATAGAAACTTTTTGAGTGTTGAAAAAATCATCAGTTTTTTCCATAGAAGAGGATTTTAGAGAGTTCTTTCTAAAAAAAAAAAAAAACTATTAAACTTGGGCGTACTGATTTGAGTTCAGAAAAAAATGGTCACCCTTGTCATACATGTTTTCTAATTCAGGGCTTTTTATTGAAAAGTTTTTCAGAATCTAATATTTTGGGTGTATGAAGAAGGTTTCGGAATTTTTGGCTTTTAAAAAACGATTCATAAAAATTTCAAAATCAGAATACATTTCTGCATTGAACATGCCCGAATCTGATATTTTCTCTATTGGAAAATTGTTGCAGAATCTGGGACTTTTACTATCAGAAAAATAGAACCTGAGACTTTTTCTTGAGGAGTTATTTTTCAAAATTTTAAAAGTTTTTGTTAGATTTTTAAATTTTAGAAATTTTTCTATAGAAAAAATCCTTTACAACAAGATGGTTTGCAAAATGATGCAAATCCTAAATCAGAGGTTACCTGAAATACAAAATTTTTCCCCCTTAAACCCAAGTGGGGGGAATATATCAACATTTTTGTTACTTTCACCGTCGGATAAAGAATTTTGTTTTTTTTTTTTTTCAAAATCGGTCAAGTTAATTAAAAAAGTAAAAAATGTAGACACATTTGGAAGTACCCAGCAAAACTTTTCGGAGTCATTCAAAAATAACTAGTTCTAGAAGTACTTCAAAGCTTGTCACGATAGGTTCTCAAAGAGCATCCTGTAACTAGTGATGTCACAACTAGTTCTAGAAGTGATCTAAAAGGGTAATATTTTGATTCCAAAGAGCTTTTTTGGAGTAGTTTGGGAACTAGTGATTTGGAACTAGTCGTACAAGACTTCTGCACCACTTCCATGAAACAAATACTGGTTCTCAAATAACATCTTAGAAGCTGTTTCAAAAACTTATAATTTTTTTCAAAAAAGAAAAAAATATATATTTGATTACGCATTTCACTGTTGCATCTTCTATTTGGAAAAAGTCAAACCTTTTGAAATATGTACAGAGGGGCTAAAAATATTATTAAGTATTGGGTAATTTGTTTGGTATTATTTATTATTGGGGCATTAGTGCAAATAGGTTTTTATAGATCCATTCAATTACCTTACTACAATCTGCAATAAACTACTTTATTTACTACAGCTGGAATTTTTTATTACAAAAAGTAAACAAAACTTTCCAATTGTAGCAAAAATAGTAATTTGAGTAATCCAACTAAGCATATAATCGTATATTTTTTCGTCCCTACAATATTTTTTTTTTTCAAAAATCCCCTATTCTCCTTCTAGATAATTTCCAATTGCATTATCGACTAAAAAAACAAAAAATACTACTAATTTTGTTCAGTAAAGTGCTGATATTGCGTTATATTTTCAACAAAAAATAATTCAAAAATGTTTTTTTTTTTTTTCTGCAAAAAATAATGTATAAAATGTTCCTAAGTATACTGCTTCCCTAGAACTAGTTCTGATGGTGACAATTTCAAACAAAAATCATGGGTTAAAGAATGGGATAAAGAATTGCTTCTAGAATGAACCTTTCCATACATGGGTTCCTAGACTACTTTCCTAGAACTAGTTCTGATGGTTACAATTTCAAACAAAAATCATGACTCTGAGAACGAAATAGAGAACTAGTGCCACAATAGCTTCCTGACACTAGTTCCTGTCGTGACAATTTAAAAGAAAAATCGTGAGTTAAAGAATGGGATAAAGAACTGGTTCTAGAAGTAGTGATGGAACCATTCCATAAAAGGGGTGATTGTTCCTAGACTACTTCCGTAGAACTAGTTCTGAGGGTGACAATTTCAAACAAAAATCATGACTCTGAGAACGAGATAGAGAACTAGTCGAGCAAAAAAGAAGTACTCTAGCACTAGTAGTAGGAAGTCATGCAAGTTTTGCTGGGTAGGACAATTAAAATCAAATCAGAAATAAATATTTAAAAAAAAATCACAAAAAATATTCACGTAAGAAAAAATTTCAAGAAAATATTTAAAATTAAAATGAGAAAAATCTGAAAAAAAAATCAAAAAATTAAAATTACGAAAAACTAACAAAAAAAAAAATGAAATAATAACACAAAAAATATTACTTTTTGTTTAAAAATGCAAATTAAAATTTTATTTATTTTTTCAATTCATGGTTTTATTTTTTTACAATAAAAAATAATAAAAAATAATTACAAACTAATCATAACCAATTAATATAAATAATTAAAAATTAAATACATTTTTTTTAATAATTAAAATTTGTTTTTAAAAATAAACTTAAACAATACAGAAAAAGAAAATAAATGTCTTTTAATGTTGATGATGAGAATAGAAAGAATAGAAAAAACTAATAAATAACAGTTTTTACTCAATAAAAATAATAGAACAATTTCAAAAGTGACAATTAAAAAAGTTAGAGAAATAAAACTTAACATTTCAAATAATTAAAGTTGGTATTAAGTAGACGAATTATAGGAATAACAGGCTAATTTTTTATTTAAGTTAAAAAAACAGTAACAATTACAAGTGTTTTAAACTAAAACTACATAATGAAAAATAGTTTTCAGAAAAAAGAAAGAGAAAATAACAAAAACATGGAATGGGTTTTGAAGGAAAAACAAAAAAAATTGTAAAAATTTTTAAAAAAAATTTACTAAGCGCAAAAAATAATAAAAAATAAACATAAAAACAAAAATTTAATTCATTAAATGAAATCAAAAAGAAATTAAAAAAAAATCAACAAAAAGTTTTTAAAAAGAAAACAAAATAATAACTATTCGAATTAAAAAAAGAAAATTTTAAAAATTTTTTTAACTAGGAAATTTTTAGAAATTTTTTGAAAATTATTTAAAAAAAGGAATTTTTTGAAAATTTGTTTAAAGTTGCTAATAAAAAAAAATAGAATGTTTTTTATTTTAATATAATTTTGAGCCCTAGGGAGAATTCTTGGTTTTTTGTGTGTATTTTTGTTTTTATAATTATAATTAATAACTAAATTAAGAAAATAAATAAATATTAATACGAATTTAAAATTAAAATTATTGGTTTGTTTGTTTTGCTTTAGTTTAAAAAAAAAAAATATCTATATAAAAAATTAACAATTAAAAAATTTACTTAAAAAATAATAAACTTATAAACTAACAAATGCTTTAGTAGTTTTAAAAAAAATTAATACTATTTTTTTATATAAATTAAAAGAAAATGTCATTATTAACAAGTGTTTAGTTACAACTAACAGTTTGTCTTGGGTTTAAAATTAGAAAAAAAAGCTTTTTTTTAAATATATTTTACTACTTTTTAAGTTGTTAACAAAAAGCTTTTGTTGAGAAAAAAAAACGATAAGCTGAATCAACAGCTTTTAAAAACAATTAAAGTTTTTTTTTTAACTTAATGTGTATTAGAGTAAAATAAACTATTTTGAAGAGTTTTAGGAATAAGAAAGTTAGAGCTTTTGGTTTTATCAAGGGCTTTTTTAGAAAAAGCTGTTTGGTTCGCCAAAATGTTATGTTAAATTCTATTAAATAAAGTTTTGTTTCAAATACTTTGAAAATATTTCTGAATTATTAAGTTTAAGCTTTTGCTAAAAGTTTAAATCAAACGGGTTTCAAAACAACAGCTTTTTAAAAATAGTTTAACAAAATTTAATAAAAAGCTTAAACAGAAAATTTGTCAATAAATCAAATCATCTTACCAATATATTTAAAATATAAACACCACTCTTCAGAAACCATTACAATTTGAACCCATGAAACAAATTCAAAGTTGGACTGTCATTATAAGGCGCCAAGATGTTTCGGAAAATTTAAATTGCAATTGGACATATTATAATAATGGATTTGGTAATAAAGAATGACTTCATATATTGACTACTTATGCGACACATATGGAAGCACTAATATTAATGAAAGATTTTGATAGCAAACACGACGCTACGCAAAATATAAAAATTTCGTCATAGGCAATGAAGGCGAAAAATATCGAAAAGGAAAAGTTTCCGGATATAGTGGAGAAAAAAAAAACAGCTTTTTAAAACAAAGCTTTTACACAATGTCGGAGTATACTCAAAGAAAAAGCTTCATTATATTTGTGAAAACTGTCATAATTGTTCATAGGGTTAATATTTACGAAATTTTTCATTATATTTATGAAAGTTTTCATAAATTTATTGTGGAGCTTTTTGTTTGATGTTTTACTATAAAAAGGTCCAAAAAATTTGAACGAAAATGTAAGCGCACCTTAAAAATTTTGGTACATTCAACATAACCTAAAAATACAAAATGCTTTAGTTCGGCTGTTGATCGACATATGGAAACATAATTGAGCACCGAATGGTATTTACACAAGTACAAACATATTTCTTGAGAAAAAAAAAGGAAAAATACCGGATTTTTTTACCAAATTTTTTTCGCGGATTTTTTTTCAAAAGTAATTCCCTTTGAAAAAAAGTTTTTTTGCAATTATCTTTTTGAAATTGTAGAGGGTATCAATACATTCGGAAAGTCCGAATTTAACTTTTTTTAAAATCAACAACTTTTGACAATTTTAAGAAAGAAACGATCATAACAAAACTGAAATGTCACTTTTTCACAGCAATTTAAATTGTCTTGTAAAATAAAAATGCGTGAAAACTTTTTTTAACAATTTCCCTACAATTCATTGCGTTGCCAATTTTTTTGTATATAGAGTTTTAAAGATTTTTTCCCGTGAATCGAACAGAGTACTATGCTTTAAGTTGTAAACTTTTTTAATTTTGTGTTTTACAAAAACAATATTTTTTAAATGCGTGAGTGGATTTTTGACTCACACTGAGTCACGCTCTCACACAAACAACAATGGTATCACTCAGTAATCACTTACGCACATTTTTTTACTCGCGCTCACTCACTATTCGCGTACAAGAAAGTACACCGTATTCTATCACGCTCACGAGTGAGTCACGCAAATTCTACTCACGCTATACAAATTTTTTACCAAAAAAACAACATTGCTAAAAATATTTTTTTAAAATACATATAACTTTTTAATAAAAAAAAATCAAATCATGCAAGCTTCTGCAAAAAAATACATCACTAATACAAAAATTCGAAAATCAGGTGACCAGCGCCCATCTCTAGTTGACGAGGAAAAGCAACTAAAAGTTGATAACGATGAGCAACGACGAAAGGGAAGAAAGAAAACCGAATACGGACATCCTTCACAAGAGAAATCTCTACGTTTTTTGAATTTCAGGAAAAATCTCTACCTTTTTAAATTTCACAACTTCAGCAGAACCACGCTAATCTTTACAAACGCGTATAAGTGTAAGTATAAGTTTACAAACGCCAAAGTGACAAAAAATACCAAAAGATTTTTGAAAATCCCGAAAATTTTCAAAAAAATCCATCCCGGGATTTAAAATATCCCGAAAATCCTATGATCCCGATAATTTTCCTTCAATCCCGAATCTCGGAATTCATAAAAACAAATCCAGATTGGAAACCCTAATACTTACCTATGATGCCCTTGTGTGGTGGAGAGCAGTGGATAAGAAACCATATCTCTGCAACCTACAGAAGGTACAACGACTGGCGTGTGTGGGTATCACTGTTGCTATTAGATCAGAAACCCAGGCCGACCTGGAAGTGATACTATACATTCAGCCCGTCAATATTTATGTCAAGAGTACAGCAACAAAACGGACGGTTAGCCTAATATTGGACACTGTATACTTACAGGACACTGTATAATTGACCAAATGGCCTTGTGTATGGGAATTTTTGATAAAGACTATTGTAGAAGTTGTAGGGAAGTGAAGAAGGAGTCAGTGAAGCACTAGTTATGTGCATTTGGGGCAAAGATATTTCGAGGACGTGAATTGCCTAAACGGTGTCTTATTGACGTCTCTAGCAGAATACCTTAGGGAATCGGGGTGGTTTAAGAAGTAAAACTTTATAGTAGAGATTCTCTTAAATAAAATTAAGGGAATCACAATGGGCCTTAAGGCATCCGAGTGAATTCACCAAATGGCGAACGCTCTCCCTACCTTATCTAACCTTCTGACTGTCCGTTCGTTCGTCCGTCTGTAATCATATTGAAGAAAAGCATCTTCAATATGATGACATTTTTCATAAAAATATGATGACAGCAAATTCAAATGGTCACATAAAGCTGATTTTCCAACTATTGAACTTGATGTAAGAGAGTGTAATGGAAATTAGAAATTCATATCAAAACTAAATATTTTTAAAATTATTTACAATGATGATGTTAATGCAGTTATAAGAACAGCATTATTTTCCAAGTTTAATTGGATTATAAGGGAAATGGAAAACATTACTAAAAATATAATATTTATATTTTTCAACAAAATGTAAAAACTAATGACAAATTAATGAAAATGTTGTTTTCATCATTTTGTGATTAGATAGAAGCCAAAATGCCAAAACCACTCTTCAGAAACAATTGCAATTTGAATCCAAGAAACAAAATCAAAGTTGGATTGTCATTAAAAGACACCAAGATGGTTCGGAAAATGTAAATCGCAATTGGACTTATTATTTAAGTGGATTTGGTAATACAAATGGAGAATTTTTCATTGGTTAAGAATATCTTAATATGATGACTACTTATGCGGCACCTTAGGAAAGTCGCAATTGTACATATTATTTAAATGGATTTGGTAATGCAAATGGAGAATTTTTCATTGGTTTGGAATATCTTAATATGATGACTACTTATGCGGCACCTTAGGAATTACTAATAATAGTGAAAGAATGTGATAATAAAACAAGATGCTGCGCAAAATTTCGCCATAGGAAATGATGACAAAAAATATCAAATAAGGAAAGTTTCCGGATAAAGTGGGAGATGCTAATGATTAATTTTCAGTACATTAGTATTATAAATTTTCAACCAAAGATCAGAATAGTGAAAAATTTAAATTGTGATAAATTAAATAAAGGAGGATGGTGGCTTAAAGACAGAAAATGTCTTGCACTTAAGCCCAGAGATTAAGAATATTTATTTTTGTTTTCGGCCCGCCCCTTTTTTAGGGCGTAGATATAAAATAATTGTTTAAATAATGATAAATCGATATGATCGAAATATGATCGTGTTATTTTAGTGCAAAAATCAAAATAAATTTATTGTTAACATTTATGGTGAGGGGGATGGTCTCTCCCAACGTTTCCAAAAAAAAAGCTTTTTATAACAAAGCTTTAATATTAAAGAGATAAGCTTTATAAGGTAATGTGATGATTTTTAAAAAGGAGTTTTATTTTAAAGAATTGAGAAGCTTTTTGTTTTATGTTTTACTATAAAAAGGTTATTAACAAGTCCGTTTGTTAAAGTTCTTCCCAAACCTAATTAAAAAAAATATGAATAAAAGAGCTTTATTTAATTTTTTGATCTAAGCCGATTTTTTTAATTATAATAATCATGTTCAAAAGCTTTGATTCTTACTAAAATTTGTGTTCATGATTTTGTATTTCCCTAAAGAACTGTCAAGTTAATGTTTTGACTACAAAAGCTCTTTTGATCTTATAAGCTATTTTAACCCATTTTTTATCGGAAATTTAAACGTTGAAATTTTGGGACGAAACTTACAGGAACGACTCCTATTTCTCCCCTTGGGAATATTAATCGAAAATTTTAACGTTTAAATTTGTTGACGATTTTTCTTGTGATCGGCTAGTCTTCCCCTTGTGAAGAGCGGGGTTGTGAACATTTTCGAAAAATATTTGGTTGATTAGAATAAACCTTAATAAATCATAAACGTGTGTTTAAACTTTAAACACACGCTGGTAAGAAATGGGTTTAACAAATCTACAAAGCTTTATATAACAGGTGTAGTGATTTCAGCTGTAGAGTTTTCTGATATATTTAAGTGTTTGTTTACAAAGCTCTAATTGGTTCCAAGGAAGATTGAGTTTTTCTCAAAAAAGTGTTTTGTTCCTTAATTCCTAAAGATCTGTTTTCTTTTTGTTTAATTTTAACTTTATAAAAGCTCTGTTGTTACCAATTTTAAAATAGTTTTCAAAAACTTAATTTTTTTATATGTTAGTTGATCTCAGATGTTGATTAAACTCATTCATTTCACATTTTTTATACCAAAGCTTTGATTGTTCTCAAATGTTTGTGTTCAAAAATTTGTTTGGCTTTTTAGAAATACCAAAAGCTATTTAATTAATTTTCAAAAAAAATGCTTAAAAGTTTATTTTTTTAAATTGATTGACAATAACTTTTGTCAAATCTAACATTATAAGCTATTTAAACGAATCTTAAAAAAGCTTTTTTTAGAAATTTGTTGTTGTTGGTTTAACTTAGGAGCAATCAAAAGATGTTATTTTCCCCAAAATCTGTCATTAATAAAAAAAGCTTTTTTACAAACTCTCAAAAGCTCTTCAAAAAGGTAGTTTCAAAGAAGCTTTTTTACAAAAGCTCTTCCAAATTGGATTGGTAGCTTAACTTAGTAACTGTTAAAAAAAAAGTATTTTAAAAAGCTTTTTTTAATTTAAAAAGTGACTTAAACTTTTGGTTTATCTAACTTTCCATTAAATAAAAATATATTCAAAAGCTTAATCTTATTCCCAAAATTTGTGTTAAAGAATTTGAGTTTATTTTTTAGTAAGGGTTAGTATTTTGTTTAAACTTAGACTCAGTCTTGGCAGAGAGATTATCAATTAATTTGTCTTTCTTAAAAAAAAATTTATATATGTAAAGATATGATATCTTATATTCATAAGAAAAATTATAGCTACTCTTCGATGAATTTTAATTAATTTTTTTTTTTTATTTATAAAACAAATCTAACTAAACTGGCAAGTTTTAGGCTGCTTTTTGTTTGTAATAATTATTTAAAATAAATCTCAATTTTTTTGTTGTCTTTCATTAATAACTTAATATCATTTTAAAGAGTAAAAGCTTTCTTTTAAACGAAAGCTTTATCTATCTTAAATAACTTAATATCATTTTAAAGAGTAAAAGCTTTCTTTTAAACGAAAGCTTTGTGAGTTAACATACCATAAACCATGAGCGCTTAACTAGGCACTCTCAGTTTTTACTACTATCGGCATTGAAGCACCACCAATTGTATTATTGTGAAGAGGAGAATTTCTTGTATAATCTTCCGATTTCAACAGCATGGGTATATTCATTTTCATATCAGCCAATATGGGCAAAGTGGATTTATTTTCTAAACCCTGATGATGTGCACCAGCCTGTCTTTGTTGTGATTCATAGCGAGTGTGGGTGCGCATGTGTCGGGTGATCATATCACGCCGACAGGCAGCATACGGACACTGTGGACATTTGTAGGGTTTTTCTCCTGTATGTGTACGTTGATGTGTTGATAAATGATCAGAACGTGAGAATACTTGACCGCACACTTTACACGTATATGGCTTAACGCCAGTATGTAAACGCATATGACGTGTTAGCATATCCGAACGTGCAAATGAACGATTACACACCTCGCATGAATAAGCTTTTGCTATATCGGTAGACGGGTTACGTGACTTGTGTCGTGAAGCCATATGTTTGGCTAAACGATCATGTAAAGAAAACATTTGACCACATACGGGACAGACATAAGCTACATCAGAGCCGGGAGGCATTTCTTCGACGACTGGTGAAACATCGAGATTATAACGCCAAGCTACAGATTCTTTAGTGGTGGGTGAAGCAACATCTCCTTTAATGACAGGAACTCCTCCTGTGGTGCTATGCGAATGGGGATGTATTTGATGCATTGGCATTTCCATTTTAATCATAGCTGCTGCCGCCGCTGCTGCAGCAGCATGAGCATGAGCTGCAGCTGCCGCATGTGCTGCTGCTGCTGGATGATGATGATGCGTCATATTACCATAGGGTGAAGAGGGGGCAGAAGATATGCTAGTTGTTAGAGTAGCATTGGTATTTGAACAACTATTTGTTGAGATATTAGGTGATAAAGCAGCTGAGATCGGTTGTTGGCTAGGAGGCAACATCATTGTTGTAGCAGGTAATGGAGAAGGTGATTTATATTTCTTTAAATTTAATCCTCCTCCACCACCACTTGTATTTCCACCTCCACCACCTGGTGACTGTGACAATAATTCTCCGGTAGGTGTATTACCACCGCTACGTACCGATAAATCTAAAGGTCTTTCTTGTGGTGGTGGCATGATAGCGGGATCTGATGTATTAGCTGATGTAGTTTCACTAACAGAAGTCTCACTGCGCGGTGGTGATGGTAAAGCTAGAGCAACATTATGTGGTGGAGACATACCAGCTGCTGATGGAGAGAATTCACTCTGTTGCTGTTGTTGTTGTAGCTGCTGCTGCTGCTGTTGATGCTGCTGATGCTGAGATCTTTCCATTTTAAATTCATTTAATTCTTTAGATTTTGGAGATATTTCATCCATTTGTGATGATGCTATAGAGGAGGGTGTATGTTGCATTGGCGAGGTATAGAGATCTTGTCTCCGTCGAAATACTTCATTTAAATATTTGGTATGCAAATAATAACCAAACAATGGTGAGGGTATGGGAAAATAACGATCATAGGGACTTGTCATGTGGGGCTCAGTCTTGATATCCACTGTCAAGGGATTTTGAGGTTCTTCTGTTTTAATAAATTTCGCCGCAGGTATAGGAGAATCAATAATATTATTATTATTATTGTTATTATGAACAGGACTCATACTTATTCTAGGACTACCTTCATTGTCACCTATAGACATTTCTTCCACAGAATCGCCCCCATCCTCATCACCACTATAACTTGATCTTTTGTTAGATGACGATTTACTCTCATTATTATTGTTAGCCTCTTTAGTTTGAAGAGATTTTTCCGAATCCTGATCTTCATTATCTAAATCCATACTATTATTTATACTATTGTTATTATGTAATTTATCTAATACCGCCGATAGGCGTTTACGTTTCCGCTGTTTCCAGGGCATATTTGTGCAATTGTTATTATTACTCTCTCTTACATGCTCAGCTGTTGTGTTATTATTATGCTCATTTGCTTGAGATGCTGCTACTGCGGCCGCTGCTGCTGCTTGCTGCTGTAGAGTTAAGGCCAATGGTAAATTGTGTGGTAAACCATATGGCAGATGACTGTAGGGAGGATAATGATGCTGCTGCTGTTGATGTGCTAAATGCTGTTGCTGATGTTGATAATTGTGTAGCTGCTGCTGATGATGATGATGAGATGTTGCATGATGCCCCATGGGGTCGGTACCTTCTGCCATAGTCATTAGGTCACAATTTTTTAATAAAACTTTTTAATGGGGGGGATTGAAGTTGTTGTGTAAAGAAACTTTTGAGTAAAAGTTTTTTTTAAGAACGAAAATAAATTTTAATCACCATCAGAATTGGGATTTTTGATGTTAAACTGGAAAGAGAAAGAAAAGTGAAAAAAAATTATTAGATTTTTTAAAATGATAAAAATAACTTATTTTTAAACGACTTAAGTATTTCAAAATTTCAAAAAAAAATTTTAACCAATTCGGAATTCTACATGAACCAACTTTGAGGTTTGTAGGAAAAAAATCGGTTATCAAACAGAACATACGGTTTTCGAAACACTTTTAGTTGTTAAACCATTCTGTTGTCTTAAATTTCTGTTGTCATCACCGAATCTTCGGTAGTGATAGTCAATCCTTCTGTTTTCATAATCAAACCTTCGGTTGTTATTATTGAACTTTGGATACCATAACCGAATCTTCAATTGTACAAACTGAGCCATCGGTAGTCATAATCGAATCTTCGGAAGTATTGTATTAAAGTTTATTGAAAAAGTAAAATAGAAAAGTACAATATTTGAAAATATTAAAAACTGTTTATACAATGAACACTTGATGAACAACAATAAAGTATTTGACTTCAAGTCTTCAGTCCAACACCCCCACTAGAGTTGAAGTCTCTTAAACCAAGTTTACTACGGCATTCTTGAAACTTTCCAGCAGGTAACGCTTTAGTAAGGATGTCTGCTACCATGTCATCAGTACCAACATGGTAAATTTCAACGGAATTGTTCCGAACCAAATCACGAACAAAATGATGACGTATGTCAATATGTTTCGATCGAGCATGATATACGTTGTTGTGAGCCAGATCAATAGCACTCTTGTTGTCAGAATGTAGTACCCATGTATTATCACCTTCACCATGAATTTCTTTATACAGTGACTTCAGCCATATTACTTCTTGACAAGCTGCTGACATAGCCATGTATTCAGCCTCGGTTGTTGAAAGTGCCACAGTAGTTTGCCTTTTTGAACGAACGGATGTGATCTGCTGTAAAGGGCATTCACCCCCGTCTCAGGGATGAGATCGCCCATATCATCTGAACACAAACCGCGGTGATATTGTTTGAACAATGACGGACAGTCCACATTCCGAGGATGTTCCAATGAGCCAAAAGAGTTGGACAACCTACTATCATTGATGAGCTTCAACGCACTCCTTAGCACCCCATACAGAAGCTTTAAGATATACCTTGCAGCACCAGATATGGGAGTTGTATTCTATTTTCGGTGGGATATAGTCAGTATAAAAAATGAGGAGATCAGACGGAGTGAAGTAATTCTTGCACCATTTTTAAAAACTAAGACACTTGAATGCTTCTTTTGCAACTTGAAAAACATGTTGGTTTCAACGAACATCATTGATACAGATGACGCTGATTCCACAACCCGTCTGTGTTTCAACATTGGGGTTTATTCGCAAGACCCCACATGGAGATTATCATAAGATCACGATTGAGTGCGTTATTCATGTTCTGCCTCATAGCTTCAATCTCAGTAAGGCATGGTCTATTATTAAAAAAAAAAATTACAAATGATGCTGTCATCTGTGAAAGGACAGATAAGATTGGAAGATGGACCCAGAAGGTCGTTAAAAATAAGAAAAAGTGTTGGGGAAAGAACAGAACCTTGCGGTATCTCTGAATTCAACTGCAGTTCATCCGATGAGAAACCTATCTATAACAACATGGTCTGTGCGAAAGCTCGATATAAATCGAGAGAAATTACTAACAACACCAAACGCAAAAACCTTCGAAACGAGTGCATCGTGCCACCACACCATCAGACACGTTGGAAATATCTAGAGAAACAGCTTTGCTTTCACCAAACTGGTGAATAGAACTACTCCAACGTCCTAAAAGAAACGATTACAGGTCTCCCGTAGAAAGACTAATACGAAAGCCATACTTTCGATTGTACAAAAGTGAATTAGAATCCAGCTAATTTATTAGGTGGTGATTCATCATGCTATCAACGAATTGAGAGAGCGTTGAGCAACAAAGAACGGAAAGAGCAGAACGTTGTGGTACCAATGAATTTCACTCAAACTCGTCCATTAAGAACCCATCTATAACAATACGTACCGGTCTCTGGAAAAGCTCTATATAAATCGAAAGAAATCATTGCCGACACCAAACGCAATAAGCTCTTAAACGAGTGCACAGTGCTTCACACGATCAAACGCCTTGGAAATATATAGAGCAACCACTC
The DNA here is from genome assembly GCA_963921195.1 of Pegoplata infirma. Lineage (NCBI taxonomy): Eukaryota > Metazoa > Arthropoda > Insecta > Diptera > Anthomyiidae > Pegoplata > Pegoplata infirma. The sequence goes on from OY992539.1 coordinate 58,161,141, forward strand.
TAGTTTCGCCAAATTGTTGAATGAAACGAATTCAACGTTCTGAAACAGGTCTCCCGTGAAACGACTTCTAAGAAAGACATACTGTCGTTCTGAAAGAAACGCTAGCAGGTCTCCCGTAGAACGACTTCTACGAAAGCCATGCTGTCGATCGCACAAAAGTGAATTAGACTCCAGATAATCTACCAGGTGGTGATTCATCATGCCCTCTACGACTTTCGGGAGCGCAGAGCAACAAACCATTACCGACACTAAACGCAATAAGCTTCGAAACGAGTGCACCATGCCACACACGATCAAATGCCTTGGAAATATCCAGAGCAACCAGTTTGGATTCACCAAATTGTTGGCTATAACGAATCGAACGTTCTGAAACAGGTCTCCTGTACAACGACTTATTTGAAAGACATGCTGTCGATTTGCAAAAGTGAATTAGATTTCAGAAAATTTACTATTTATCATGCTCTTTATTACTTTCGAGAGTGTAGAGCATATTGATATTGGGATGTAGTTTTCAGGGCTTGTAGCCTAACCCTTAGGCCTCACGCTTTAGGTTTGGCTGGACGTTGGCCACCTTCCAGCCAGAGTGAAAAACTCCCTCCTTGCCAAAGGACAAGACAATGATAAAACCCACTGTTTTAAGACTACAGCCGTAAACCGTAATATATTTATGTTGAAATACTCAAGGAACCTTTTAACGGCACGCGCTCGAAAATGGAAAACTACTAGATAGTAATAGATGCCCTTTTAAGTTCGGGTGGTAGTTGATTGCTTTCCGGAAAGTATGCATTCCTTGCAAACATATCAGAAAATTGGTTGGTTTTATCAACCGGGTCTGTGAATATTTGGCCATTTTGGGTTGAAATGGATGAACTTTTACTAAAAAGTCTTACTACTCCTCGGAGAAGAAAGGGGGCCTTGGCGCTCAGACGGTGTTGGCAAGGAAGCTTTTTACGTCTAGGTACTCTGGCACATTTATTTCTCGCCTCTAACGAAATCGTTAAGTTCAGCCTAACAAAATAGAAAAAAATGGAGTGTTTCGTAACTGTTTTGAAGCACTACGAAGGTCCGAAAATAAAAAGGATTTGTCAGGATACGAAGTTAGAAACAAGTTCGAGGGTTTCACGAAACTGCCCTTTAACACACGAAATGTGTGTTGGTTCATCAACAAGTTGCACAATGTGATTGTGTACAGCGAAGAGCCCTCAGAAGTCGTATAGCTAGAATGGCGTAGCCATGACGTATTGTTGACATTGAAGTCCTCGGCAAAGACTACATTACTATTTGAAAAACCCCAATGATTCCAGTAAAGAATCAGATACGAATAAAAAATAGTTGTAGGACTTCACCGTGTCCAAGTTTGGGCTCCTATAGACGAACCCGAATTACGAAATGTTCCCCTTTTTTAAATCTAAAAATTTATCTTCTAAGTTGTAAATATAGAAATTCTTTAAAAGAACCCATTTTTTCTCCTCCCTAAGAATTAATCGTAATTAACGAAATCCCTTATATCTTTATTACTTTAAAATTGTTCTTAATTGAATAACATGTTTATTTATTAAATTTTATTATACTTTATCAACAAAATTTCAATTTTCAAGTGTCATCTAAATATTTTAACACATACACGTTGTACGCAAAAAAAAACAAACGTACAACAAAAAAAAACAAACGTACAACATTATTGTTGTACGTCTGTCTGAACAGTTAACACCAACATTTTGTCGTCTGCTTGTGTTGCACGCACGATTGATCGCCCACACGCTTGTTTGTATTGCGCTCGCGATAACGACAACAAATATATTTTGTAGTAAATGAAGAAAGTAAGCAAAACGTCGCGACGCGTCGCATAAAGTTTGTTTAAGGGTCATTATTAGTGAAATCAATCATGAATATTCTTGACCCCCACCGATATTGATGAAATTTGGTTAAGTTCTTACACTACGTAAAAAACTAACAAATGCAAATTTTCAGCCCTCTAAGTCAACAGGGGCCGAAAATACGGAGGGTCAAAATTTCCCCCAAAATCTCCCAGTCGCGACACTTTACACCGTAAAAACTTAATATCGTTGGTTCTATTATAGCTAGAAAGCCCATTTTTGGTTTGTTTTGAAGCGCATAATATGCTCTACAAGACCTACCATAACCAAAAAAATTTCGGAAAAAAATAAGGGTTGCCTCCCTTATTTTTAGGTCGAGATATACGGAGGAGTAAATGGGGAGGATGGTATCCCCCGATTTTTTTTTTACTTGACAATCTTATAGAGAAAGTCCTAAAGAATATATTATAAAATTTTTAAGTTGGGACAACAATGGGATCACTCAAAATCAAAATTTTTCACAATTTCCCTTAAAATCTCCAAATCGCAACACTCTTGAACCTTAAAAATTTAATATCATATGTGCTATTGTAGCTACAGAGTCCATTTTTGTTTGTTTTAAAGCTTATAGTACGCTCCACAATACCTACCATAACCAAAAAATTTTCGAAAAAAAGGAAGGGTGCTCCCCTTATTTAAAGGTCGTGGCAAAGGGTGGAGGAAATGGGGGAAAAGTATCCCCCTATTTTTTTTTACTTGGTATTCCCAAAGTGCAAGTCCTAATGAACATATCCTAAAATTTTTATGTTGGGACAACAATCAGATCGACCAAAATCAAAATTTTTCACAATTTCCCCCAAAATCTCCAAATCGCGACACTCTTGCCCATTACAAATTTAATATCGTGGACTGTATTGTAGCTACAGAGTCCATTTTTAGTTTGTTTTGAAGCTCTTAATATGCCCTACAATATTACTATTTCAAAAAAAAAAATAAAAAAAATTAGGGGTGCCTCTTGTATTATAAGATCGTGGCAAGGGGTTGGGGAAATCGGGGGATAGTATCCCCCAATTTTTTGTTTACCTTGTTTTTTTTTTTTTAAAAGAGTAAGTTCTAGAGAGCATATCCTGAAATTTTTATCTTGGGACTCCAATGGAAGGCGCAAGAGTGTCGCGATTTGATGATTTTGGGGGAAAATTTTGAAAAATTTTGATTTTGGTCGTTCCCATTGTTGTCCCAACATAAAAATTGTAGACTATGTTCATTAGGACTTGCACTTTGAGAATCCCAAGTAAAAAAAAAATCGGGGGATACTTTCCCCCTCATTTCCTCCACCCTTTGCCACGACCTTCAAATAAGGGGGGCACCAATTCCTTTTTTTGGAAAATTTTTTGGTTTTGGTATGTCTTGTAGAGCGTATTATAAGCTTTAAAACAAAAAAAAAATGGCTCTGTAGCTACACAAGCACTTATGATATTAAATTTTTAAGGTTAAAGAGTGTTGCGGTTTGGAGATTATGGGGAAAATTGTGAAAAATTTTGATTTTGAGCGATCCCATTGTTGTCCCAACTTAAAAATTTTAGAATATATTCTTTAGGACTTTCTCTATAAGATTGTCAAGTAAAAAAAAAATCGGGGGATACCATCCTCCCCATTTTTTCCTCCGTATATCTCGACCTTAAAATAAGGGAGGTAACCCTTATTTTTTTTCGAAAATTTTTTGTTATGGTAGGTCTTGTAGAGCATATTATGAGCTTCAAAACAAACCAAAAATGGGCTTTCCAGCTATAATAGAACTAACGATATTAAGTTTGTACGGTGCAAAGTGTCGCGACTGGGAGATTTTGGGGGAAATTTTGACCCTCCGTGTTTTCGCTCACTCTTTACTTAGAGGGCTGAAAATAAGTGTGCGTTAGTTTATCACTTAGTGTTACAACTTAACCAAATTTCATCAAAATCGGAGGGGGTCACGAAAATTTTTAGCTATTTTTGATTGATTTCACTAAGACTGACCCTTAACACATATTGTGGTTGTTGTGGAACATTTACAACAAAACAGTACATATTTGTGTTGTTTATTAGCTTCTTCTTCTTTTGCTGGTATATGTGAGGTAATGTGAGGTGCCACAGTATGTGATTGGGACATTAACAGAAGACATTGCTTAAGTAAATATTTATTAAAATATTATAAATTAACCCGTTAAGGGGGATTGGAGGGAGCTAAAATGAGGACTGATAGCTGCATTGAAGAAAAGTTTAAAACATTCAAAAAAAACCTAAACGTTACAAAAATTTCGGAAAATTTATAAAAAATTCTGAAAATTGAAGAAAAAATTCTGAAAATTGAAAAAAATCTGAAAATTGAAGAAAAAATTTTAAAAATTGAAGAAAAACACAAAGGGTGTCCAAGAGCTTCCAGCCTCCAAAAAAGGAATTCACTAATTTGCAAGCGAGTTCCCGTGGAGAAATATTTGGTTATTTTCTTTTCTTCTTGTCCGCAAAAAAATATTTTGATTCAATTTGAGAATGTATTAGTGGATTTTGACAAATTCTGATTGAATTTTCTAATTGGATTCAAAATATTTTTCCCCACTACGAATGAATAACTTAAGAAGAATTCATCCATATCTCTCCGCGGGAGTATTTTTCCAGAGGGTTCATCCACTTTCCTGCGTAGTACGTCTTCTTTATCTTTAATAGTCTTTGGAAAAACACATGAGAGTGTCAATTTTCACTTTTTCCTCCAAAACGTAAAAAAATATCTAAAAAAAAAAATATTGAAAACACAAAAGTTGAAGTTTTGTGGCGTTTAAGTGGGGAAAGGTGTAACTGATGCAAAAAAAAAACACATTTTCTAATCGCCGGGTCTAAGGGCAGGACTTTGAACTTCTTCTGACTTAAAAATGTTTCATTTGATTAAGCAAAATATAAAACTTTGTAAAAAATGGCGTTTTCAGAGGTTGGTTAAGTTCTTAAAGGGCAAAAAAAAATTTCTGGTCCGATTTTGTCTATTTAAGAACTTAAAATAGTTTTTTTTTTCAACCTATTAATTCTAATGCACTGAACACAAATATTAAACAAATTTTTAAATCGGTCAAAAGGTTTTCGAAATATCGCTGTTTGAAAATTGCAAAAAATGGCGGTTTTTTACGTTCAAGAATTTTTGTAAAATAATCTCAAAATGTCTTTTCCGTGACCCTATCATAAAGCTCAAGAAAATCTTTCAGTTAAACTTAATTTGAGCCAAATCCGATAATTTTAACCCGTGGCGCCCTCCGATTAAAGTTTGGAATTTTTGAAAAATTTCCACTAAAATTTTAAATTTTTGAAAAATTAAAAAAATAAAAATAAATATATATTGAGATAAAAATATCAAAAAATATACAAAAATTTCAGAAAGCAGTCAAGCGGTTTTCGAGATATCGTTTTTTTAAATTTGTCAAAAAAAATATTTTTTTCCATTGACTATTTCGGCGAAAGGACACAATCCGTTATTTTTTTGTTTGGCGAAATTCCTGGTAGTTCGGCTTTTATACGGATTTTCCCGAAAGCCATTATTTTTTCATAAGGTGGCAGCCCATTTTTAAGTTTGAGATTGGGCAGCTAAAAAACAGGTAACTCTTAATTTTCCCCCTTATTCCCATATTAAAGTTTCAGGACAATCCGTGGGTGCCCTGTGAAAGACCTTCCTTGTTAGTCCCCATAACATAAATGTGGATTATGACCGAATACGTCATGGGCATTATCCCCATACTAGTTGTGAGGAATATGACCATTTCCAAAACGGTAATAATCCCAATTGGGATTATGTCCGTTCCCTGTTGGAATTGTGACCGAAAATTTTTCTGTTAAAAATCTCCATTCATATTATGGGGACTAACAAGGAAGGTCATTCACAGGGCCCCCACTGATTGTCCTGAAACTTTAACATGGGAATAAGGGGAAAAAATAAGAGTTACCAGTTTTTTTAGCTGCCCAATCTCAAATTTAAAAATGGGTTGCCACCTTATGAAAAAATAAGGGCTTTCGGGAAAATCCGTATAAATGCCGAACTAGCACGAATTTCGCCAAACGAAAAAATACGGGTCTGTTTAATTTTGATAGAGATTATTATGTATGATTTTGACGGTCGTACGCATTATACATTTTTGACAATAACGAACTTAACGCAGCCGAATTTGGACACGACCGATACACCATTAGATAGGCCTCCAAAAAATCTTTGGACCTGTATAAAATGTTCACATAGTTTCTTTTGAAGAAATGGGAAAAATCCTCAAAAACGAAAAAACATCTGTTTTTCCCCCTCCCCTATGACCCGCTAAATGTGAGATTGGGCAGCTATTAAAAAATGTAACTCTTATTTTGCTCCACTCTTTCCTATATGCAAGTTTCAGGAGAATTGGTGGGTGCCCTGTGAAAGACCTTCCTTGTAAGTCCAAAACAATTTCGGTCATAATCCACATTTTTTGGGGACAGGGTGTAATCCAAAAGCCCGGCCGAACGCCGGCTACGCAAAAAAACTTTTAGACAAAAAAAAAAAAAAAAAAAAAATTTTGGGATTATTAGTATTGTGGACATTATGACCAAATAATAACGTGGTCATTATCCCCATAAATCTGGAAATTAAGTTGGGATTATGTCCAAAATATTTTCGGTCATAGCCACTAAATCAGACCATTTTAAGCCATGGCACCCTTCAATCAAAGTAAAAAAATATATAAAACAAGTAAGAAAATTATAGTCGGTCAGGACCGACCATATAATATCCTACACCAGAGTTTCCCGGAAAATGGGTCCCAATTTCAAACATGGACTGATTAGATCTATATTTTGTAAAATCTTTAGTAAGTGTAAAATGCACTCACTAATCAAATTTAAGTGGAATAGGCTTCTTTTTGTTGACAAAAAATCGCTTCAACTGAATATCGGGCGAAATTTTCACATGGGACTTAAGTCCAAAAATGGTCCGATGATAATCAGATTTGATAAGGTTATTAAAGTACGCGTTTAACTTACACAAACAGAATTTTAATTAAATATTTTCTATTTTCAAGAAATTTGAGAGATTTATGTGAAAATCGGGAAGGTGGTTTGTATGGGGGCTACAAGAAGAACTGGTCCGATTTTTAAAACTCGGAATGGTGATTTGTGTCGATAAAACATGATCACCTGCCAAATTTCAAAAATATACCTATTAAAATGCGGCTATTAGAGTCATTTGAGCCAAAACTAAAGAGGACCTTTGTATGGGGGCTAGGTCTAAATATGGAACGATTTTTTCCAATTTCAACAGGCTTCGACCTTGGGCCAAAAGAGGCTTAGGTTTTAAGTCAATTGATTAAGAATTGCGACCTGCATCGTGTTTACACCGTTTACATGGACCGTTTACAGACAGACAGAGGGACAGACGGACGGACGGAAGGACATCGCTAAATCGACTCATAAAGTGATTCTAAGTCGATCGGTATACTTAAAAGTGGGTCTAGTACCAATAATTCGGGTAGTTACAAACATCAGCACAAACTCATTATACACTGTACCACAGTGTGGTGTAGGGTATAAATACAGGATTTTTTTTTTGTGGGGGGGTCAAATGAGGTCAAAGGGGGTCACTTTCCTCCTTGCGGTTTGTGTCTATAAATCTATTTATTATGCGTTTCGCACTTCAGTAATACAATGTCATCATTATTTAAATAAATTTTTCAATATCCAGGCCCACAAAAGGGGGCGGGTCACAAAAATACATATTTTCTAATCTCCGGGGTTTTTCCGACAGTAAAACGTTTTTTTTTTTTGCTTAATAAAATTATAATAAAACCTGTAAAAAATTGTTTTTTTAGAGGTTGGTTTAGTTCCTTGAGGGGAAAATTTTTTCCACCTGGTCCTATTTTTCCCATCTCCTAACTTAATCAGCCTATGACCATAAGACATATTTGTGCCAAACTTCAGGAGTCTAACTCTTTCATTTTGGGCTGTATCGTCTCTTCCACAGACAGACGGACGGACAGACGGGCTTAGGGACATCGCTAGAATGTCTTAAAATCGATCACTGATCAATAATATATATACTTTATGGGATTCTAGACCCATATTTCGATGCGTTACAAACGGAATGGCAAAGTGAGTATACCCCCATACTGTTGTTGGAGGGTATAAAAATATGCTCGTAAGTGAGTCTGCGTGATTGAAAAATTACTGTCGTGAGCAAGTGAGTCAAAAGTCACGAAATCAAAATTTTGTAGAAAAGTTAGTAAAGCGAAACCAAACAAGTAAGAATGTTATAGTCGGTCAAGACCGACCATGTGATACCCTACACCGGTGTTTTCCGGAAAATGGGTCCCAAGTCCAAACATGGACCGATTGGATCTCTCTTTTGTTAGATCTTTATTTAGTGTAGAAAACACACACAGATCAAATTTTAGTATAATTTGTTTATTTTTTTGCAAATAGACCGATTTAATTGAATATCGGTCGAAATTTTTTTATGGGGGATTTATATTCCGTTTTGAGAAGGTTACTTAAGTCCAATTATATTCCGTTTTGAGAAGGTTACTTAAGTACACGTTTAACAACAAAAAATAACATTTTTATCAAATATTTCTATTTTTATGAATTTTGATGGAATTATGTGAATTAGTTACAAACATCAGCACAAACTCATTATACCCTGTACCACAGAGTTGTTTAGTAGAGACGGGCACATGAGCAGATTAGAGCGTGATTCACGTGATTCACGCGTGAGTGTGACTGATTTCAATTTTACTCACGTGATTGTGAGTGAGTGTGAGTGGAGAAAAAAATTGCGTGAGTGAGTGCACGTGAGTGAGATTTTTGCGTGAGTGAGTGTGCGTGAGTCAATTTTTTTGCGTGACTTATTTTCTCTTCATATTTCCTTTCGTACCAAAAAATGCAACAAAAAAATTGTAAAATTTGACTTAATTTAAGATTTCGTCCGAAAAAAGCAAAAAAAAAAATGTAAAATTTCGCTGAACTTTAAATTTTGCTGAAAATTTTGAAAGATTTTAGAAATTTTAGTTTTTTAATTTTTTTTTTTGTATAAATAAGAGTTTCGTGAGTGTGAGTCAACGTGAGTGTGAGTGAAACTTGCGTGAGTGCACGTGAGTGTGAGTGAGTGTGAGTTGAAAAAATATGCTCGTGAGTGAGTGTGCGTGATTCAAAAATTCCTGTCGTGAGCGTGAGTGAGTGAGTGTGAGTCAAAAGTCACTCACGTGCCCATCTCTAGTTTAGGGTATAAAAAGTACTTTTTCGAATTTAAAGGTACTAAAAATTATTTATTCTTATAAAGAGTCTTAAATTGATAAATTTTTGTTTTTGGTTTTTTAAAAAAATGATCAGAATTCGGAAGTTCTTTTAAATTTGGTTGAACAAATATATGACAATTTTTGGTAAAGAAAAATACTTACAAGGGAAGTATCTCAACCCTTATGAACCGATTTGCCTGAAACTTAAAATATATATTAAAGAGACGATTTTAAGGTTGGGGTGTCTCGGCTTTTCGGCCATATCGGTGTTTAAAAATCTCGTTGTCCCCTTATGAAACCATGTGGACCTTCGGGAAAATTTTGATAACTTCCGAACTAATAGGAATATCTTTTTTTTTTTTTTTATAGGGCAAAAATACGGGTCGACTTAAATTTAATAAGGATTATTTCTTATCCATATGGATATCGTAGGTCTATGTCTTCACATAAGTACCCCCCAAAATTTACACATTTTCCTGAAAAAAATATTTAAAGAAGCCGAATTTTTACAAGGTTATGCCACCATTGGATAGGCATTAAAAAAACCTTTCTTCTCATATGAAAACATCATATAGTTTCTTAAAAAGAAATGGCTGAAAAATCCAAAAAACAATTTTTTCGCCATTTTTTAACCCATGTTTTGAACCCCTAAATCCCCGATATGGCCGATAAGCCGAGACACACCAACCTTAAAATTGTCTCTTTAATATATATTTTAAGTTTCAGGCAAATCGGTTCATAAGGGCATAGATACTTCCCTTGTTAATCTGCGAAGTTTTTGAGAGTCAAAAAGTACTAAAGTACTGACTTTTTCATCTCAGAGACCTCTTAAAAAACACAATAATTCAAAATATTCCACATGAAGTTTTCTTTTGTGCCATTTTTTTTGTATATAATCTCAAAAAGGGTTAATTTTGTATTGGTTTATTTTTTTTATATATTTTATTTTTCATTATTTATTTAACACTTATACTTTAGACATTATTATTGGCTATTTAAAAGGGGGTTAACAGTGAAAACCATATTTTTATACAAATATTATAAAATTTAAAGTTTAATTTTTAAATTTTATCAATTTATATAACATCAAAAATAATATTTAACTTTTTTTTACAAATATTTTTATAATTATCCTCAAAATAAAAATTTCACCCCAAAAAAATCATATAGTTTTTTTCTTCAACTAAAGTCCGTTAATGTTAAAATATTTAAAATTAAGTACTTTATGACACATTAAATATTATCCACTTAACTGCCACAAAAAAGGAAAAAAAGAAATTGTATAAATTCCCTTTGGAAACACCCCATCTCTGCCATATGAAGAATTGTGTAATAAACAGAATTTTATGACGTATTTTTTTTTTGCAACATATTTTTTTGTCTTCTTTTTCGGCAGTTTTTTTTTTTTTTCATAAAAATCACGCGATTTTTTTATTTTCAGGGTCCTTGTTAAAAAAGTTTTATATATGAAATTTATTTTTGTTTTTGCTGTTTTGGGAGGTTATAAACTGTTAACATAATTATGAAAAATTAACAGCTTTACAATGTGCAGGAAACAGTTAAATTTGGTATTGAAGAATGGTTTAATACCCTGCGCGGTAGTAAAAATGGGTTTTAAAGAAATAAACTGACATACAACAATTTTTAAAAAGCAAAATTATAGTTTATAATAATTTCGGAAAAGATATCAAGAAATTCTATTAAATTTAAAAGTGTTCTTATATTTTCACTCATAATTTTTTATAAACTTGACCGATTTCTTTAAAAATCAATACCAACCTGTTTCGAGGTATTAGAAACATAGAATTTAATCATCATCTATTTCGAAAGTTACCATGACTTCAACAGACACTGAGACAGTATTAAAGACAGATTAAGACCTTTTGATCGACTTAAAATCAAGACCTACATTAAAACTATTTACAAACGTTATATAAAATCGAATTTCTACCCTCCACTACTAAGTGTAGGACATAAAAACAGTGAAAACAAAGAGTGCAAAAAATAAAAAAACTACAAATGAAATAAATTTCAACACTAACCATAACATAATTATCGTAATTTTTCATATTAAAAATAGCACAAAAAAATTCTGTACAAAAAAAGTTTTTTGTCTACCATTTTTCATTGTAAAATATAATAAAACAATGATTTGTGTTAATAATTCTGACAAACAAAAAAAAAAAATTTATGGCTTAACAAGAAAAAAAAATTGAGAAGTTTTTTTTTCTGAAGTAATTATTGTAATTACAAATTTTTTTGCATAAGGGAAACTAACAAAAAAAATTCTACTAATAATGGCATTTTAAAATACTTAACTGTACTAGACGAAAAATATGTCATAAATAAGGGAACTAAAAAAAAAGCAAAAAAATTACCCTGGCACAGTGGAGCCATTTGAGACAAGCAATATACAAAAAATATTTTTAAAGGTACTGTTTTTATTGTTAATCGCACGAATTTTAACTGTTAATTTTAAATTTGAAAAATAAATAATTTCAAAATAACTTAAAAACTGAAAAGCTCACATTATCTTATTGGCGCCCAAAATGGGGCCGAAGCAAAAGTCTCTTTGATTTCAAACAAAGAATATCATTTTCGAAATTTTTTTTTAGTAAGGAGGTCATTCTACAAAAAAAAAAACTTGGTAACCAACTAACTTTTCAAATCGATTTATCGATTTATCGATTGATCTCGCATTAAAGCTTCCCGAGTAAAAATAATTTAATATGATCTTATATACTTTTATATAGTCATATTATTTGATATATGATCATGTGTGGCACTATGTATTGCAAGATAAATTTATATAATAAATTTTGATGTGGGATTTTTTAAGATATCGCCATACATAACTATATGTTGTAACATCTGGTCCCATGCATCATTTTAAATTTCTAAGTGTTTTATATAAAATTTTATATGCCTCCATTATTTTTTAATTTTTTTAAGTGTTTTCCAAGAACATATTTTTATCGCAAATATTTTCAAAGTGTTTTATATAAAATTTCATATGACTTCATATTTTTATACCCTACACCACACTGTGGTACAGGGTATAATCAGTTTGTGCTGATGTTTGTAACTACCCGAAATATTGGTCTTAGACCCACTTTTAAGTATACCGATCGACTTAGAATCACTTTTTGAGTCGATTTAGCGATGTCCGTCCGTCCGTCCGTCCGTCCGTCCGTCTGTCCGTCCGTCTGTCCATGTAAACGGTGTAAACACGATACAGGTCGCAATTTTTAATCAATTGACCTGAAATTTGAAACTTAAGCCTCTTTTGGCCCAAGGACGAAGCCTATTGAAATCGGTCCATATTCAGACCTAGCCCCCATACAAAGGTCCTCTTTAGTTTTGGCTCAAATGACTCTAATAGCCGCATTTAAATAGGTATCTTTTCGAAATTTGGCAGGTAATCATGTTTCATCCACACAAATCACCATTCCGAATTTTAAAGAAATCGGACCAGTTCTTGTAGCCCCCATACAAACCACCTTCCCGATTTTCAAATAAATCTCTCAAATTTCATGAAAATAGGAAATATTTAATTAAAGTTCTGTTTGTGTATGTTAAACGCGTACTTTAAAAACCTTATCCAATCTGATTATCATCGGACCATTTTTGAACTTAGGTCCCATATGAAAATTTCGCCCGATATTCAGTTGAAGCGTTTTATTGTCAACAAAAAGAAGTCTATTCCACTCAAATTTGATTTGTGAGTGATTTTTACACTTATTAAAGATTTGACAAAATATATATCTAATCAGTCCATGTTTGAACTTGGGACCCATTTTCCGGGAAACTCTGGTGTAGGGTATTATATGGTAGGTATTGACCGACTATAATTTTCTTACTTGTTTTATTTTTCTAAGATTTTTCCAAGCACCACTTTTTTATCACGAATATTTTCTAAGTGTTTTATATAAAATTTTATTTGACTCCATCTTTTAAATTTTTTCTAAGTTTTTTCCAAGGACAATTTTTTTGAAAATATTTTCTAAGTGTTTTATATAAAATTTATCATGACTCCATTTTTTGAAATTTTTCTAAGTTTTTTTCAAAGAACAACTTATTTTTATTATTTTAATTTTTCAACTTTTTATTAAAAATTAAAAAAAAAACATCCGATTTATAAAATTGTATAAATTTTAATATAATTGGATATAATTTTATATCATTGGATTAGACCAAAACTCGTATCAAAGTCGATATAAAGTTATATAAACTGATATTATTAGATATTATTCGATCAAATCTTATGAAACCATTTTTCGTATAAGATTATATCAAAATAGACACGAACCCATATTAAATTATATATTGTGTCATATCATTTTTTTTACTCGGGTTGTTTCATGTTCGTTTGATAATAAACCTTTCAACTGCAACCACTGAATTTGTAGTTTTGAGAAATGAAATATGCCTTTCAGACTGCCTTGTTCAATACCAAAACGTATTAAATTCCGCGCGTCCACCAGCAGCAGAATTAGAGCCTAGAAGTTATACCAAACATACAGCCCGTGGATATCTACATCAAGATCATAGCAGAAAAATCGGATAGCAGGTTAAAAAAAGTCGCAAATGCTTAAGTGATGCTCTTGAGGACTCTTGACCATATTAAGTACGGTGGGCGGGATGATATTGGAAGAGAAAACAGACTTTATATCACCGCAAATGATGTTGGACAAAAGTCCAAGTACCAACTAGGGAAGACTGGGCAGAAACTCTGTGATAACAGAGAATGCGATCTCAATTTTAACAGACGAATCAAATGTGTAGATGGGTACGGAATCGGGAGTATAGTCTGAATACTATGAAAACAGGGCCTGATTGAGACTTTGGGACAAGTGTAGTGTTTTTTAGGTTGATTCAAGCAATTGATTTTTGTGGAAAGTCTTGCAAATTTGAGGGCCTTAGAATCAAACACTGCAAAATCGGTGATCCTTAGAAACTGTACAGTGTACACAATCTTCATCGAATCAGACAGCACATAGCCAAGCCAATCTGGGTCCCTGGACACACTGGTGTAGCTGGGAACAAATTGGCTGATGAATGTGCGTGAAATAGCTCTGAAAAACCTGACATCTCGGTTCCTATACCGTAATTGATATCAGAGAATAGAAAGAAGGATAGGTGGATATCACTGGCTACGTGTTGGACACCGCGAACCCTATGACCACTGCCTAATTCTAAGAGGCAAGAAAGTCTTCTTACTTTTGGCAAAGAGATGGTTAGCATATTAGTGGGAGTAATGACAGGCCGCGCCACGCGTATAGGAACCTCTGACAGCAACTGTTGTAGGAGGAAAAGTCGGTGAAGCACTTGTTGTGCACCACCTTAAACTTTTGGTGCAAAGATTTTTCGATTACTTGGAATATCTTAACGGTGTCTCATTGACTTCTCTAGCATAATATCTTAGGAAATCGGGGTGGTTTAAGAAGTAGACATTTGTATCACAGGTGAAGTAAGGAAATAACAATTAAGGGAATCACAATTCCTTATGGCCTCCAAGTGAATTCGCCAAAAGGCGGACTCCCAACCAACCTAACCTTGTTTTTATACTACCCCCTTACTGTTACGATTTCACTGGTATACGAGTATATAAATTTGTCATTCTGTTTGTAACTCATCGAAATATCGGTCTAGGACTCTATAAAGTATATTTGATCACTGATCGATTCCATCTGTCTATCCGTCTGTCTGTTGAAATGGCGATTGTAATTAACATATTTCCTTGTACTTCCTTTAAGAAGTTTGGTATTGAATTTGAGCCATATCGGTTCAGCTGTTCAAAAGTTTTGAGCGAACAGGTAAGGACACATTTTGATACATTCCACATAACCTAAAGGTACAAAATGCTTTAATTCGGCTTCTGTTTGACATATGTAAACAGAAATAGATACCGAACGTTATTTAAACAAGTATAAAAATATTTTTTTTTTCAAAAAAAAAATTCGCAATTTTTTTTTTTACAAAAAAAAAAAATTTCCGCGGATTTTTTTGTTTAATTTTTTTTTTTGCAAATAATCTTTTTTGCAATAAAAATTGGGCAAGGCTAAATTTAAATTTTTTACTGGTTTGAATCAAATGATCTGGAAAAGCTCTAATGCGAGGTCAATCGATAAAAGCTCTTCTTATTTGAAAAAGTTAGTTAGTCAATAAGCTTTTTTGTAGAATGACCTCCTTACTGTAAAAATTTTTGAAAATTAAATTCTTTTTGTTAAATCAAAGAGGTTTTTGTTTCGGCCCCATGTTGGGCGCCAATATGATAATGTAAGTTTTTATACCCTCCACTTAGTGATAGAGGGTATATATAAGTTTGTCATTCTGTTTGTAACTCATCGAAATATCGATCTAGGACCCCATAAAGTATATATATTCATGATGCCCGATCGATTTTAAGACATTCTAGCGATGTCCGTCTGTCCGTCTGTCCGTCTGTCCGTCTGTCCGTCTGTCCGTCTGTCTGTCTGTTGAAAATGCTCTCGCGGACAAAATATTGCACAGAGATAACTGAAACTTAACATATTTATTGGAAGTTCTCCCGAGAAGTTTGGTATTGCATTTGAGCGATATCGGTTCTGCGGTTCAAAAGTTATGAACGAAAATGTAAGCACACCTCAAAAATTTCAGTACATTCAACATAACCTAAAAATACAAAATGCTTTAATTCGGCTTCTGGTTGACATATGTGAACATAATTAAACACCAAATGGTATTTAAACAAGTACGAACATATTTTTTGACAAAAAAAGAAAAAAATCGTGGATTTTTTTTACCAAAATTTTTTTTCGCGAAATTTTTTTTTTTCAAAAAATTTTTTTTTTCCTTTTAAATAAAGTTTTTTGCAATAATCTTTTTGAAATTGTGGAGGGTATCACTACATTCGGCAAGGCCGAATTTAACTTTTTTACTTGTTTACTTTAAAATAACACCGTCCGACACACTTTTGTACACATGGACCAGACCAAAAAATTCTGAAAGTAGGGCTGAAAATAAAATACACGCGTCTCCTAGTTTTTCTAGAACTATTCGTGTTTTCGCGAAAAACGCCAATAAAAAAAGTGGTATTTTTCCAAAGTAGTGTGAAATAAATCGAAAAATTTATTAAATCTACTTGTGAGCTAAGTAATGTTTGAACATATCTTTAGTAAAATTTAAAGACGGTTCTTTTCGTGGAATATATTAACCCTCTATCTCCCATTTTTGGGGGTCATTTATGTCCTCATTTCTAATGTTCTCCTAGAAAACCGTTAAATCATCCATTTAAAGGGTTAAAATGTTCCACAAAAATGTTCTGCATCAAATTTCACTAGGAGTTGTCAAAGACCAATAATTTGTGCGATGTAAGCAAAATGCTCAAAAAAGTAAAATTGTAAATATGTGTGGTGTAACACAATTTAATAAAATATGATACTTTACAATTTTACTTTTTTAAGCATTTTGCTATCATCTTACGAACTTTTGGCCTTTGACAACCCCTAGTGAATTTTAATGCAAAAGATTTTTGTGGAATATTTTAACCCTTTAAACGCACTATTTAATGCTTTTCTAGGTGAGTATTTGAAATAAGAACAAAAATTAACCCTTAAAATTGCAGATAGAGGGTTAATATATTCCAAGAAAAGAACCATCATTAAATTCTACTGAACTTATCTGTTAACACTATTTTTCTCAGAAGTAAATTTTCCATATTTTTTCGACTTATTTCACTCTTCTTTTGTGAAACACAATTTAACATTATATTTTTTTTTTTGCATTTTCGCGAAAAAACGCGAATTGATTTAAAAAACCTGAGAAATACGGGAATGTTATTTTTATACCCACTTTCTGACTGTATTGAATTTTTTCTATAGTGCGAATTTTTTTTTTTGCATTTTTCGCGAAAACGCGAATTGATCTAAAAAAACTGGGAGACACGGGTATTTTATTTTCGGCCGTACTCTCAGAATTTTTTAGTCCGGTTCATGTGTACAGCCAAAATTTGAAATTTGTCGGACGGTGTAATATATATCAGAACTCCAGTAAGTCCTTTTGGTAACTTTTCGTTTATACATATGTGCGGATTTTTAAAATTGAGCCAAATATTGCGTTTTGTGGTAAAAATGGTTCTGTTTCTTGGTTTTAATAAAAAATTAAGATTAATCTCAAATATTAGAATATGTGAATGTTTCGATATTTGTCCAATAGGAAGCGCTAGGAAGGGATCTGAAGATCTGAAGTTTATATCTGTCTGCACTTAGGCGCATGATGTTTCAAAAAATCTGGATCTATTAGAATTTATCAACAATTATTCGTGCTCCAAATGTTCTCTTACATTAGACAGTTCCTTCATGAAAAATATCAATAAAATTTTCCCATTGCGTTAAAGCTCTTCCTTGTCTTCAAACACTTTCATCAAGATTAAGCAATTATTTTCCTTCCAAAAAAAATTTTTGAACTTTAAAAAATAATCACCAAAAATTAATTTTATGCAAAATCATATCCTTAATCCTTTCAAAATTACCTTTAAATCTTATATATTAAATTTAACAAGTATTCAACATTAACATTTTTTTTTTCTGTCTGTCCTGCTACACAGACACTTCAACCTTTAACTGGTAGTCATTTTATAACACAAACATCAACACCTCAATATGCCAAATAATATTAAGGACTAGAAGGTCCTTTTCAACTACTACAGATAGTAGTAGTCGTAGACGTAGTAGTAACACATCCTTAGGCTACTTAATGTTTACCGTATAATGTTTGTTTATATTTGTTAAACTAGCGTGTTTTAGAACCAAAAGGAGCAAATATTCAGTGATGTAGAAAATAATGTGCTAAAGGAATTTCTATATATCCTTGTTCATACATATGTAGATATATTTATACAAGAGTTTAAGTTGTTTGTATGTGCACTAAAGGATAATCAAAAGGAAACAATTCACATATATCAAATAAGGATAAGCGCAATGCAGTAAAAACAACAAACCTCCTACTAACAAGAAAAAGTGGAAAAAACTGAATTTAAAGAAACTAAATAAAGAATAACTTTTAAATAATAAGGGAACAAAAAAATCTTAAGGTGCTAAGGTGTTCAGATATACTTAGCTAATAATTATAGACTCAATGGGAATTATAAGAAATAAAAACTATATTTAACAACAAATTTTACTAGACACAAATAAGAGAAGTAATTCTACTACTAGCGTAAATTTATTTTTAACATCTTTGAAATATGTTCGAAGCATACTTTAAGGAGTGACCAGTTAAGCAGCTTTTCACAGAACGCAGTTTACACTAATTTCATCTGTCGTGTTTTACTTGAATTTTGCTTTTGTATATAAGTAAAGCATACTTTAAGGATGAAATTATTATCCTTAAAGTAAGCTTTCAAAATGCAAACAAAACAGTACTGCCTATTATATTCTTGATTTTTAAGAAAACTTTCTCTCGAAAGCTCTTCCCAGTTTATAATTTCTCATTAAACTTAAGCAATACAAGAAAATTAAAATCCTTTAAACTTAATGAGAATTCTAAAATTAATTCTAACACTATTTCCTGTATGTCTTAATTAAAGAAAATAGTTTTTACTATTCATTAAGTTTGACAGGTTAGAACATCCTTTAACTAAACTTAAGTTATAGTTGTTTTTATTTAAACCAATAAATAAATTTGCTTCATAAAATTTAAACAATTTTTTTTTTTTAAACCATCGTAAAATTTCTAATTTTTTTTTTTTTATACATAAAATTTCATCTAAAGTATTCAACGCAGCGTTAACATGACAAAATGAACAAAACAGCAGTTGTTCTTATTGCGACACTAAACTGAGTTTTTGGAATTTGGTAGTGTAGTGAAAAGGCAACCAATGTGTCAAGAGGGTCAACACACACAAATGATTTTTATTTAAGGCTATTGAGGATGCCAAAAATTTTTGTATTTTTATATAACAAAAAACGGATATAAATGTCTTTCTATGTGTGATAAAGTTTATGATGGCATACAGTCACAATAACATAAATCTTGACATAAAGGAAACGCATGAGTGATTTGTTTTTAGTAGAAATTTAGTTTGAACGTAAATTTTTTATTTTTTTTGGCATTACATTGAACATTTTTAAATATTTTAGTTTAAGATAAATTTAAACGAACCACAAAATAGTATTGAACGACATTTTCTAATTTACAATACCACAAATTTAGTGGTTTCAGACTATAAATTTTAAAGCATTATTATCAAAATGACTGCAGAAGTTTTAGAGCAAGATCTATCAATAAAAGCTCTTTTTATTAAAAATTTTCGGAACTAGGCATATTCGTGAAATGAATTTCTTACTGCAAAAATTATTGAAAAAGTAGTTGTTAGAACTTAAAGACACAAGTTTTTTGCTTGGGCCCTATGTTGGCCGCCAATATGATTTTAGCGTGAGCTTTTCAGTCGGAATCGAAAAATAAAATTTTTGGTAATATCAAAAAACGATGCTGTTTTAGCGGTTAAAAACTTTAAATTAAAAGCTTTATTATCAGAATGACTACAGAAAATCCAGTGCAAGATCAATCGATAAAAGCTCTTTTTATTAGACATTTTTTAAACTTGTCATTTTTTGTGAAATGATTCCTCACTGCAAAAATTATTTTGAAACTAATTCTTTAAACTTTAAAACACAATTTTTTTGCTTGTGCCCCATGTTGGGCGCCAATAAGATGTTGTGAGCTTTTCAGTCGGAATCGAAAAATAAAATTTTAGGTAACAGCAAAAAACGATACTGTTTAAGTGGTTACAAACTTTAAATTTAAAAGCTTTATTATCAGAAGAACTACAGAAGTTTATTTTTTATTTATTTTATTTATTTATTTAATTGAAAATCCTAGCACAACAAGATTGACATCTTATAAATTACAGTGCTAGTGAATAATTTCGTACAAAAAAAAAATCATATTATATAAAATTTACTAAAACAGTTTAAAGACTTAAAAGAAAAAAAAAATAGTTTTAACCTAACAAATTTAGTTTTAATCATTAAAAAGAGCAGACAATAATAACAAAATTTTTGAAATGACATCAGGTTAAAATAATTGTGATCTTAAGGGTCGATGATAAGGATCGAACCAGAATCAAACAACTTTGCGTCTAACGTAAAAAACAAAAAACAAATTGTAAACAAAAAATGTTTTGGGCATCACGCCCTACGCGACGTATTTTGATTTTGGTTCGACGCTACCATGGGTGTATTAAAATGTTTTAAAAGCTCCTTTTTAAAATGCGTTGCGTTGTTAATTTTTTGAATTCTATGGGGAAGATCGTTCCAAAGACTAGTGGTATATATGAAAAACTGTCTTTCCGACAGTTCCAGTGCAATATCAATCGGTAAAAGCTCTTTTTATTAAAAACTGTTCGTACTTGACATTTTCCAGAAACGAAGTCCTTACTGCAAAAAGTATTTAAAAAGTAATTCTTTAAACTTTAAAACATACTTTTTTTTGCTTGGGCCCATGTTGGGCACCAATAAGATGTTGTAAGCTTTTCAGTCGGAATCGAAAATTAAAATTTTAGGTAATAGCAAAAAACGATCCTGTTTAAAACATATTTTTTTTGCTTGGGCCCATGCTGGGCGCCAATAAGATGTTGTGAGCTTTTCAGTCGGAATCGAAAAAAAAAAGTTTAGGTAATAGCAGAAAACAATGCTGTTTTAGTGGTTACAGCTTCAAATTTAAAAGCTTTATTATCAGAATGACTACAGAAATTACAGACCTAGATCAATCGATTAAAGCGCTTTTTATTAGAAATTTTCCGAACTTTGCATTTTCGTAAAATGAATTCCTTACTGCAAAAACTTTTTAAAACGTAACTCTTTAAACTTTAAAACACAATTTTTTTACTTGGGCCCCGGATAGGCGCCAATAAGATGTTGTATATTTTTCAGTCGGAATCGAAAAATACAATTTTAGGTAACAGCAAAAAACGATGCTGTTTTAGTGGTTACAAACTACAAATTTAAAAGCTTTATAATTAGAATAACTGCAGAAGTTTCAGTGCAAGATCTATCAAAAAAATCTCTTTATTAGAAATTTTCCAAACTTGACATTTTCGTGAAATGAATTCCTTACTGTAAAAATTATTTAAAACGTAATTCTTTAAACTTTAAAACAGATTTTTTTTGCTTGGGCCCCAAGTTGGGCGCCAAAAAAATATTGTGAGCTTTTCAGTCAGAATCGAAAAATAATATTTTAGGTAATAGCAAAAAACCAATTTTGTTTTAGTGGTTACAAACTACAAATTTAAATCCTCTATTATCAGAATGACTACAGAAGTTCCAGTGCAAGATCGATCGATGAAAGCTCTTTTTATTATTATTATTATTTTATTTTTTCTTACTGAAAAAACTATTTAAAAAAGTAATTCTTTAAACTTTAAAACACAATTTGTTGGGAGCCAATATGATGTTGTGAGCTTTTCAGTCGGAATCGAAACATTAAATTTTAGGTAATAGCAAAAAATGATGTTGTTTTAGTTACAGCTTCAAATTTAAAAGCTTTATTATCAGAATGACTCCAGGAGTTCCAGTGCAAACTTTTCCGAACTTGGCATTTTCGTGAAATGAATTCCTTACTGCAAAAATTATTTAAAAAGTAATTCGATTATAGTATTATTCTAGCTCGAGGCCTAAACATATTTCTATTTTTGATATTGTCATAATAGATTATTTTTTAATTTATTGCTTTAAAAAAGTTGGTCATCACATAGTATATCTGTACTGATCAGTTTCACCCCCACTAAGGGATCGTCAGCAGATTTTAGAGAATCATTCATGGTCAATTATATATATTCGGTTTATCCTCCAAATTTTCTATTCCAATTTCTCGTTTTTGTTTTTCTTAATCAAAATGTTAGAATACTATTACATTTTATTTCATTTGACTGCATAAATTTGCCATCATAATATTTTTCACCTATATTTTATACAATTTTTTATTTAATATGTATAATTCTGTATATCTACAACAAGGCGACAAAGTCTTAATTATAAATCTTGCAACGACGAACAAATAATATAGCAACTGCAAAAAATCCAGTTAATTTATAGTAAACAAATCATTAGTTATAGCGAAACAAAAATATAATAAAAACAAGTAGAAAAGTTTAAGTCTGCTTAGCCGACTCTATAAATTCCCTCCACAATAACCAAAATATGCTTGACTTTAGAATTATGTTCGTAAGTCAACTAAAGTTAAAGTTAGGTTGACAATAAGACAATGTGGGTCTTTTCACAATCCAAGCTTTTCTAATTTAATGTATTAAAATGTTAAGAAACCTGAAACTCGAAAGTATGAATTTTAAATTAAGTTCAAATAGTGGCCCCACGGTGGGCGCCAATAAATGAAACCAGAAAATCTATATTTTTATTAAAAAGAGGTAATGTTTGTTTGATTGGATGTTAAGGTAATCTCCATTACTACTCATTTGATATCATAATTATATCAAGAATGGTCCTTTATCAAGGTTTTTTCACAAACATAAGTGGCAAATATCGCAGGATCGCCTTAAAATTTATCCGGGATCGACATTTCAAGTTTCTTCAAACGAATAGACATACTTATATACCCCCTTCCACAAAGTGTAGAGTACAAAACAAATAATTACAATTTAAAAAATAAAACTACTTGATAAGTTAACAACAAAACAACTTTATAAATTCAATCCGCCAAATAACACAAATAATAATAATAAAACAAACATGTTTAATTTACCGCAAAATTAAAATAATAAATGAAATAAAAATACAGGTCACATAGGTTACTAGTTAATTAAGGTAATTTTGTAGTAATTTTCAATTGAAACTTCACAAAATAAAACAATTTATTGGTTATAAAGGTGAAGCCAACTGATATATGAAGTTAATAACAGGCGCCAAAATAATGAGTTACTTTGTACACTAACACCAAACACCATTAACTACCACAAAAAACTTTACAACTTATTTAAACAACAAAAAAAAAGCTTTATATTTGCAAATTAAAAAGCTTTGTTTAGCATATAAATTGAGTTAGGTGGGTAACTTTGGAACTATATTCATAATTATTTAACTATGGGCACACTAAAGGAAATTTCTTTGTATTATATTAGGCGGATAAAAAAAAATCGTTATTATTTTATATTGTGGTCCCTAACTGGGACCAGAATCAAAGTTGTTCCAATTTAATTGAATAAGTTGTTTCAAAACCCGAAACTTGAATGAAGGAATTTGAAGTTAGACTTTTTAACCGGGCCCTACGTTGGGCGCCAATAAATAAAACCAGACAATTTATACTTTTGTTACAAAAAAGTAATATGTCTGGATGTATATGTATATATGACTGGATGTAAAGGTAATCTCCGATACTACTTACGTGATATCAAAATTATGTTTAGAATGGTCTTTTATCAAGTGTTTATCGACCACGCCCACTTCTACTCCCAGTTTTGACCAAAAAATGTAAAATTTGAATATATCTGAAACTTCTCATCTGATTTCAAAAATATTTTCGCCAATATTTACCATGCCCATTTCTACGCCCACTTAAGGACAAAAAACGTAAAACCTAAAAATGTCTGAAACTACGTATTTGATTTGAAAGATGTTTTCACCAACGTTTATCATGGTTAGGGTGACCATTTTTTTCCTGAACTCAAATCAGTACGCTCAAGTTTTTATGATATTTTTTCCTAGAAAGGACTCATTATGGGGAAAAAACTGACGAAATTTATCAACATCCAAAAATCTAGGATTGAACTGACAAATATAGGGTGACCATTTTTTTAAAAACTCATATCAAACTAGTACGCCCAAGTTTTTATGACTTTTTTCATAGAAATATCCTTCTGAAAACCCATTCCTATGGCAAAATACTGACGAAATTTCAACACTCAGAAAATGTCGGTTAAGCTAACAAACTTGGGTTAAATCAGTATTTCAGTACCAACAACTGTTAAAAAACAACTGTTGTTGTTATTTTTCAGACAATTTAGTTAGCAACTTCACATGATTGTTTTACCGATCAAATTGTTTTAGAAAAAAAAAGCTCAAAGATTTCAAAAATAATAAAATCCATCTTTTAAAAAACTTCCCAGATAACACTGTTGAACAAATTCAATGAAAGTTACACTCCAACAAATCAGAATACATGATTTAAGACGTCCAAAAAGCGTAAAAAAATATATACTCTGACAACTTATTTTATATAAATTCTTATTTTTGAATAGAACTTTCGAATAAAATTATTTTTTAAGTCGAAATGTTAAAAAATCAGTACAATCAGTAAATATTTCAAAAAATCAGTACAAATCTGTAC
Organism: Pegoplata infirma; assembly: GCA_963921195.1. Classification (NCBI taxonomy): domain Eukaryota; kingdom Metazoa; phylum Arthropoda; class Insecta; order Diptera; family Anthomyiidae; genus Pegoplata; species Pegoplata infirma. The sequence continues at coordinate 58,185,544 of OY992539.1, forward strand.
ATCGTTTTTTGATCAGTACACGTGATCAAAAATCAGTACATGTACTGATCAAATCAGTACGAACGGTCAGCCTAATCATGGTGCCTCATGATGTGCATAGCCTAGGTTTCATCAAGCACTCTTATTTATACGCCCATTTTTGTAAATAAAACGTAATATATAAGAATTTTCGAAACTACTCAAAGTACTTTTCAGATTTTTTTTTTATTCTAAGGGGGGCGAAAACGGCTAAAGTTGAACACTTTGGTACTTTTTCTTTCTTCTAAAATTGTGGTCACAGAAACTTGAAATGTAGGATCCTACAGTCCAAAAAAAGGGGTATAAAATAGTACTTTGGTACTTTTTCTATCACCCATAATAATAGTTCTAGAAACCTAACATGTGGAATGTAGGATAATCCAGCGAAATTCAGACACAAGTACTTTTTAAAAAGTTTTGATACTAAGAGGATAAAAGACATTTAAATCATAGATTTGTGATTAAGAAGCGAAGAAAGTCGTTGTAAGGGGCATGTGTATCAAGGTGGTAGCTAATGGCATTGTGATCCTTATCAAATGTAAGTTCCTACCAACGATTAGCGAACTCATGGAATCACAGCTTAAGATACTCTCGAAGTGAGCAAAGAACAACGTTCTAGGAGTTAATCCCATCATAACCGAACTAGTCTTGTTCATAAAAAGAACTAAGATAGACAGGGTTTTGCTTCCCAAATTAGATGGAATCACCCTAACCACTGTCTAATGAGTCGAAATACCTGGGTGTGATCTTTGACTTAAAACTTTATTGGGAAATTAATACAGAGGAAAGCCTGAAAAAGTTGTTATGTACCTTTTACACCTGCAGGAGAACTTTCGGAAGAAGGTGGGGTCTAAAATTGTATATTATCCACTGAATGTATAGTGCAATAATTAGACCAATTTTTACCTTTGGTGCCCCTGTGTAGTGGAGAGCAGTAGATAAGAAATCATATCTTTGCAATCTACAGAAGGTACAACGACTGGCGTGTGTGGGTATCACTGGTGCTATTAGAACTCCAGCTCGTGGATATCTACGTCAAGAGCACAGCAGCAAAATCGGCTCTCAGGTCAAGAGAGCCGCAAATGTTTAAGCAACGCTCTTGGGGACACTCTACTATATTAAGTACGGTGGGCTGAGTGGGACGAAACTACAACCGAAAACCGACTATATCTCACCACATACGAAGTCTGACAGAACCTTCGAAGTCCAAAAACTTACTTGGGAAGACTGTGCGGAAAACCCTGTTATAATAGATAATGCGATCTTAATCTTTACCGAGGGATCAAAAATGGAGTTGGATACAGGTTCGGGAGTATACTCTGAATTGATAAACTGATGAATATGCGAGAAATGGCTCTGATTGTGAGTCGATAGGGGAACTGGGTGAAATCTGACATCTCGGTTCCTATAGTGGAATTGATGAACGAAATTATATTACTGATTATATGAGTGTAAAGTGAGGTAAAAAATTTTACTTATGTAATTTTTCGATTTCCTTTAATAAGTCTGATCATGCTTTGACCCGTTTTTTTTAATTTCTAGTTAAGAATAAACTTAAATTTAACAAAAGAAAAAAGCTTTTTTAACCAAACATGGTCTTTATAGTGTTAATGTCTAGTTTTTTTGTTTGAATAACTCTTTTGTAGTTGTTAAACAAAACAGAAATAACAATAAAAAATTACTAAACGTTGATTGGTTGTTGTTAATTTTTTTTTGTTTCATGGTCTTTTCAAGTATTAATCGTATAATGAATTTTTTTTTGTAATAAAATAAAGTGTGGGAGGGAATTTTTTTAAAGCTTTTTTTTTATTTCATTACGAAAGGGGATTCATTTTTTTCAATTTTGTTTTATTAGCCATTTTTTATTTGTTTTTAAATGTTGTAGTTGGGTTTTTTTCATATTATTTTTTTCATAAGTTACACTTGAGCGATTTTATGTCATGTAGAGAGTCAGTCATCAAGGTATTAAACTATTTAATGCTTTAATGTTGTTAATTGAGTTATTTTGTTATTTAAACAGAAAGTGAATTTGTTTTGTTGTTTTTGTTACTACTTAAGTTTTTTTTAAATAAAGATAAAATTTAATGATAACAAATTGTTAACAACCATAAAATTGTTAATTGTTGAAAAGATATATGAACAAGGAAAATAAGGTTAGATTTTAAAGAAGAAATGTTTGAAAGATTTTGTTGTGATCCTAAGAACAATATTTGTATTTAAAAAGCTTTTAGAAAGCTTTTTTAAAAGACATTACTCGCGGCCCCACAATGGGCGCCAATTTAGTAAATCTATTAATGTAAAGCTTTTCCCATATAATATGAAGCTTTTTTTCTCAGGGTAGTTAAAAATATGAAAAGGTTTACGAATAATTCCGAATAGTTTTTGGCAGACTTTATACGGTTTAAACAAATTGTCAACAACCGTGAAATTGTGAATGGTTGTCAAGAAATATGAACAAGGAAAATAAAGCCAGATTTTTTTAAGAAAAACTTTAATATAATACAATTCTGCACAAAAATAACTTTAAGAAAATTTTTTAAAAAGATTTTGTTATGATTTTAGGCACAATATATGTATTTAAATAGCTTTTAAAAAGCTTTTTTTAATGTCGTTATTCACGGCCCCACGTTGGGAGCCAATCATAATGTAAAAAAATATTATTTTTTTTTTTCAGTTTTTTTAAGAACTTTAGTAAATCGAAACATGTAAAGCTTTTCCTAAATAATATGCAAATTTTTTCAGAGTAGTTGAAGATCTGGAAAGCTTTAGGAATAAGTAGTTCTTGGCCGACTTTATAGAGTTTAAAAAAAATTTGTTCTGATTACTGCTTCTAATGGCAATAATTTTATAATTGCCTAAATTTTATTTTAAATTTCATAAAAACTTATAGTTTTTTGTATTATTTAATTATTTTTTTTTTTCCACTTGATTGTTTTAAACTTAATATATTTGTTTAACTTATACATTTTAATGATTTTTTTTTGTGTGTTTAAAAATATTAATTAACCCCTAAGCTAAAATTCAAAAACTACAAACACCCATAAAATTTAATATTTTTAATGATGTTGAAGAGTTTTTTTTTTTTTTTTGTAAGTTTACTATGAATATTAAATACACCTGCCCTTAAAAGGTTAAAATTTAAATATATTTCTTTGAAAAACTAATTTTGTTTAATACTACATTTATTTAAATTTTTTTTTATGTAGACTCCTAAACTATAATTTGCTTGCTGCTAGCTATTAAATAAGACATTTAATGATAATGATGCAGAAATATAAGACCTTTAGTTTAAAGTATTTGAAGGTTATGTTTGTTTTTTTTTTAAGAGTAATTAATATTAAATGAGGATTTTTTTAAATACAATATAATTATAAGAAACTTTAAAATATACATAACAAAAAAATCAATACATAAAACAAAAAATATGTTGAAGGTGGGGGATACAATAGATTTTTTGGAATAAATTTTTCAAATTTTTAGTACAAAAAACTAAAATACTAAAGCTAAAAGCTCTGATATTAAAAAAAGCTATCGGAGCTTTTTTCTCTCACCACAGAAAGTAAGTGACATTAATTAAAATGACGAGTTTTGGAAATAGCCTTTAAGCTTTATCACATAGGAAAAACTTTAGCAAATATAACATTTAATGAAATTGGAATATGTGAGAAAAGCTTGATTTGTAACTAGACTTCATATTTAAACTCAATATTGAGTAGCCCAATTTTGTCTTACCCTAATATACCAATTCCAAATTGGAAAATAGTAAATTATTGTTGAAAAGTTTTTAAATTATGTAAAAAGCTATGCTCTATTAAAAAGCTTAAGTTTAAAGTCACTTTTATCATGTCTTTTTATACATAAGTCTAGATCAATTGTTAATTTTTTTAAATATCTCTCCACAATATTTCACTTTGAGTCTATTAAGGAATATAGCTTTAAGCTTTTAAATTGATTAAAAAAGCTTTGTCAGTGAACAAAATCTGTAAAGTACGTTATGGAATTTATGCTTTTTTAACATTTCGTTTTTAAAAAATGAATTAAATAAAACTTTATCTGTTAAATTGTTCTACTTGAAACAATTTTTACTAAACTAGAGGAATTTCTAATGTTTTTTTTTTTTTTTAAATCTCAGAAGTGTCAATCTAAAAAAGCTTTTTTTAAATGAGAGCTTTTTATTCACTATCACCAGTTGTCATTGTAAAGTTGACTGTAAGAAACATTGATGCGAAAAACATTGATAAAAATGCAGCTTCAAGCTCTGAAATATAATAAAAAATATAAAAGCTTATTGAATATAACTGATTTTACATGAATAAACTTTCATAAAAGTAGAGGACTTTCTATTGGTTTTGTTTTTTTATTAAATCTTAGAATTATCAAACTTAAAAAAGAATTAGAATTATCAAACTTTTAAATAAGAGCTTTGTATACTATCACCAGTTTTAAGCTTTAAGCTTTAAATGGTTCTACCTGAATCAACTTTTATAAAAGTAGAGTAATTTTTATTGTTTTTGTCTTTAAAATCTTAGAAGTGTCCAACTAAATTAGCTGTTTTTTGAATAAGAGCTTTATATTCACTATAACAAGACGTCATTGCAAAATTTACAAAAAAAAAAGTTGATGACATATTTGAAAATGCAGTTTAAAAATTAAAAAAAAATATATAATTGAATCAACTTTTTAAAGGTAGAGAAATTTCTTTAGCTTTTTTATTTAAAATCGAAGAAACATCAAATTAAACAAGATTTTTGAATAAGAGCTTTTTATATACTATATACCAGTTTTAAGCTTAAATTTTTAAATTTGCAGACAGAGTTAAGATTTCACAATTACCACAATCTTTAAATAATATTATGGAAATTATCCTTTTTTCATAATTTTCTTTTACAAATTTATTAAATAAAGCTTAAAGCTTTTAAATTGTTCTAATTTAATCAAGTTTTATAAAAGTAGAGGAATTTCTATTGTTTGATTTTTTCTTTAATATTTGAAAAGTGTTTTTTGAACAAGAACTTTTTATTCACTATCACCAGATACGTCATTGCAAAATCGATAGTAAAAAATATTGATGAAATATTTGGAAATGGAAGTTTAAGCTCTCAAATATAAAAAAAAATAAAAAAGCTTATTAAAAATAAAAATAATCAACAATTTTTCCTAATTTTCCGCATTTCAAACAAAGTTCATATTTTTTTTATTTCTATTAGCTGTTATTTTAAACACAACCTATTCTAAACTGCTGCTGTAAGCTCTGAAATGTAAAAAAAATGAAAAAGCTTATTTAATATAAAGGGTTTTCCAGAAGTATTAAACTAAATAACCTTTTTTGAACAAGAGCTTTTTATATACAATAACCAATTTCAAGCTTAAAGCTTTTAAATGAACAGACAGATCAAAGCTTTGAAAATTACCATAAACTTTAAACAGTATTATGGAATTTATACTATTTCAATAATTTTTCTTTTAAAAATTTATTTCAATAAAGCTTAAAGCTGTTAAATGGTTCTGCGGAAATCATTTTTTATAAAAGTAGAGGAATTTCTATTTTTGTTTTGTTTTTTCTTTAAAATTTGAAAAGTGTTAAACAAAAACAGAGTTTTTTTGAGAGCTTGTTATTCACTATCACCAGATGTCATTGCAAAGTTAATCGCAAAAAATATTGGTGAAATATTTGGTAATGCAACTTTAAGCTCTGAAATATAAAAGAATGTAAAAAAGCTTATTGAAAAAAAATAACACATTTTCCACAGAAGTTCTATGAGTTTGTTTCTCATTAAGATTTTATTTCAAATACAGCCTAAATTGTTTAAATTCTTTTAGTTCCTAAGATTTCCTTTGGAGTTCTATACATTTTTATTCTCAATTAATTATTTAAGAAAAAAGGTAGCAAAATGCACCTGTTTCGTTATTTTTTTTATAATTTACATCCTACTGGTTTTTGTTGCTGCTGCATGTCTCATAAACGGAAAGGGTTCATTTTCTGTATCCATCATAGTCATAAAGTTTTAATTTTTTGCCAAGTTGTGTTTCAAACATAAAATAATTTATTTTTTGCATACTACTTATAGGATGCAGTAGATGGTTACAAAATTATGATAGCAAGAATAGCAAAAATGTAAAGAATAGAATTTTAAAGAACCACAGTCACACAGAACTTAATTAGGTATAAAAGCAACAGAAAACTCTTAAGCTTTAAAAAGCATTCAAGTAAAATTTGCTCTAAAGCTACAAAAAATACAAACTCTAACTTAATTTAAAAGCAAAACCAAATCTTTAAACTTTGTAAATATTTTAGTATGAAAAAAGCTTTTAAGATAAGCTTTAACGTTAAATTTAGATTTTATGATTATAAAGGTTTTATATAAATGATTTTTGTATGCTAAATATAGCTGAAATATAAAGAAAATATTTAAAAGAAAAAAAGGTAAATAAAGCTTTCGATCTTAATAAAAATTTAACGCTTTATAAAATTGTAAAACTTAATAAATTTTTGTAGCTTTTAAACTTAATATTTATTTTAGGATAAAAAAAGCTTTTAAGCTTAGTTTTTAAGTTAAATAAAGATCTTAAGATTATGAGAGTTTTATCTAAATCATTCTTATATGCTAAATATAACTGACAGGTAAAGAAAACTTTTAAGCGAAACAAAAGTATGCTTAAAATTAGATAAAGTTTTCAGTCCTAATAAGGCTTTGACACTATATAAGATTGTAAAACTAAATACATTTCTGTCTAAATATATTAAAACAAAGATTCTGAGTCATATTTTAAACTCGGAAGTCGTTAAATTTTTGTTAAATTAAATGTCCAAAACAAAAACTGCTCAAAATTTTGATTTTTGCACGGCAATAATTGATTTGGAGCACTTGTAATAACTATCATTTCTATTCCTTTGTTCATTTACTATAAAAATTATTTTTACTCTAAACTACCACGAACCACAAGTAATAACAATATCTTAAAGCTAATCAAGACCTGTAAAAGCTCTTTTAAGCTAGCGAGCCCATGTGTTGGAGTTGAACAGAACATCAAACTACAACAACAATAACAAAAAAATAATGCAGAAGGTGTCTTTTGGCATAAGCGCCTGCGCTTGTGTTAATAAGTACCATTATAAGTTTAAGTTCTAGATCCTGTTTATAGTTATTTAATTTTCAATTTTTCTTTTCAACTTCATTTCGTTGGTACCAGAAAAATGCTAATCTTTCGTAAATGTCTTGGCAGCAGCAGCTATACTAGCTTTAGGTTTTAGTTTCTGCATTTTCTTCTATTTTAATTTAAACTAGTGTAGTATTGTTAATAATTATGGCTTTAAAAGGTAAATATACTACTGTAAAAAAAATATGTATATAAGAGATCTGTATAAAAAAAACTGATGAAAAAAAACTAGACTTTTAACGACGGATGCTTGGGAGGGTACAAGAGAACTGGGGAGGTATTTATAAAAAGCGGGATTCTTTAGGTTTGTCAAATAAAAATATTTAACAAAATTTCAATAATTTTGGTTTTAGGGTGAGAAAAAAGAGTAAAAGTATAAAAGCTCTTTTTATGACAGTTTTTTTTTAATTTTTTTTACAAATTGAACAAAATTTCAAATAAATTTTGTTCAAGGTGAGAATTAACAAACCAAATAGTGTAAAAGCTCTTTTTATGAGACCTTTTTGTCTTTATTTTTTTACAAATTGTAACTTGTGATTGTTTTTAAAAGCTTGTTTGTTTACTATAGAAGCTCTTTTTATAAACTTTTTTTTACAAATTGAATAAAATTTCCATTAATTTTGTTCAAGGTTGGAACTTTCTTATCAAAAATGGTATAAGCTCTTGTTATAAAAGCTTTTTTCTCATCTATTGTTTTACAAATTGTTACTTGTGATTGTTTGTTTAGAGAATTATAAAATAAAAACTAATATGATAAATAAAATTTAATTATTATCATCCAAAGCTTAAAGCTTTTCTATAATTAATTTAGCTACTACAGGAGATGGGTTATATATGTATGCTTTTCTAGTCAAAGCCACATTTTTGAATAGAATAATACATAATATGACCAAAATATATTAATTATCCTTTTATAGAGATTTTTAAGCTTTAAGCTTTTTAAATTTTTATTCTTATTTCGTCATAGTTAGATTAATACTTTATAAACATTGTTTATATAAAAGTTGTTTTTAATCTAAATTCAAAAGCTTTTTAAGACAAATTTAATACAAATACATTGCTTTAATGTAAAAATTTAAATTTATGAGAAAATTTTAATAAGCTTTAAATAACCAATTAGTTGGCATTAATGAGCTTTTGTTATATTTTGTAAATTAGTATGAAAATTTAAATTAAATCATTTTATATATAGAAGACAAAAACCTATAAGGCGAATTATAAGAATGTACTGAAGTTTGTATTGTATTGTTTTAAGAAACAAAAAAAATTTCATGTTATTGGCTATTTTGATCGTTGTAGCAGCAAGACCAGCGGATGATGACAGTATCACATTTTTATTAACTTTATAGCTTTTTTACAACTTTTATTTTATATCCCCGAGTAAAAATAAACATATATTACAATATATAACTTGATCTAAACATAATAAATTATATATGATTACACATCCGTGAGATATTTTATAAATTTTTTTAATGCAGTCATATTTAGTAATATATAATTGAATCATGATTCGGATTAAAAGGTGTACGGTTGATATAATTATATAAAATTACATGAGGGTCAATACAAAATTTGTTTTTCTGTATAATTAATATAAAATTATATATATCCTATTCTGTTCCATATATAACACTATATGTTTTCATTTAACCAACAATTTTCTAAGTTTTTAAGGCAAAGTATAAGAAACTTTTTAAAATGTTCCTAAACATTTCCTTGTTAGGGTTATGTATATCACCTATCTGGTTCGAAGCGTACCCGAACATTTTTTTGTTTAAGAAAATTATATGTTTGGTGAATGTATCGTTGACCTGTGGTGTTACTCAACCCAAACCAAAAAACACCAGGATTTTACATGTTTTTATGCAATTAGATCTAATTAGATCCACTAATATATGGCAATGTCTGGTCAAAACTCGGATGAAATCAAATCATATTTTATACAAATTGATCTTTTTTAATGCAAAAACATCCACCATTTTTCGGATCAAATTGCGTTTAATTATATATTGTATTACATATCAATATATATTGCATCATATAAAAATTTTTACTCGGGTCGTCAAAGTTGGCTTTATCAAAACTTTATAAATTTGAAAGCTTTTAATTTTTGATTAATATTTTGCTTTAATGTAAGTATTTATTTGCATAAGAAAATTCTATCAAGATTTAGATAACGGCATGTGACTTCGATTTGCAATACACAAAGCTTTTTTAAAACTTTTCTCAAGGACTGTTAAATGCATATAGTCCTAAATGCAAAAGCTTTTACAAATTGGTTAGAAATTATATTAATATGCCCTCAAGTTCAAATTTTTTTTAAAAGGTTAAGTGTAGACCAAAACCTATAAGGCGAATTATAAGAATGTACTGAAGTTTTTTTTGCTATATTGGTCGTTTTAGCAGCAACACCAGCAGATAACGACAGTGTCACTTTTTTAACTTTAAAGCTTTTTAAAAATTAATCTTATTTCGTCAAAGTTAGCTAGATTAATACTTTATAAAAACTGTTTATACAAAACCTGTTTCTAATCCAAATTCGAAAGCTTTTAATGTTGGATTAATATTTTGCTTTAACGTACGAATTTATTTGCATGAGAAAATTCTAAAAAGATTTAAATTACCGCATTTGATTTGATTTCCAATATACAAAGCTTTTTCTAAAACTTCTGTTATGACCTGCCTTTAATTCTAAATGCAAAAGCTTTTACCCATTGGTTGTCTTCAATGAGTTATTGTTACATTGTATAAATAAAAATTACAATTTTAATTAAATTATTGTGAATAAAAAGCTTTTCTTCTCATTTATATAGAAATAAATTATTTTGTCATATCCTTAAGTATAAAGTTTAAAGCTTTTTGAAAAGCTTTAGCCTAGACCAAAACCTATAAGGCGAGTTATATTGAAGTTAATATTATATTATCTTAAGATTCGATATAAGTTTTACCTTATTAGATATACTGGCCGTTGTAGCAGCAGCACCAGCAGATGACGACAGGATCACTTTTTTTTAAAACATTTTCTTAAGCCTTTTTTATGATTGTGATTGCATATTTTTTGTTGTTCTACCAATTCTTTTCTGTTCAATATTATTGCTGCTGTTGTTGTATATTGCATTCTTAAAAATAGTTATATTTTCTTGACTAAATTGTCTGTGATCACGCGATGCTTTGCCAACAATTGCTACTGTATTAAAATGCAGTTGTTCAGTTGTTGGTCTTGATATAATACTGCTACGAATATATGTTGCAATTGCCTGTTGCCGCTTTAATTTTTTTTTTTTAATATTTTTTTATAAGTAAATTATTTGCAAACGGACGGAAGTTTGGTAAATGTATGTTGCTGGTTATTGGTGGTGCTGCTGCTGCTGTTACCACTAAAATAACCCAAACATTATTGTTAGGCCACAAAAAAAAAAGTATAAAAAAACACCGATCGTTACCACCTCTGCCACCAACCAATTCATACAACATGCCACAAGACTGTTGCATAGCTGGGGCTTACCAATGCATTGTTTTTTTTTATACATTTGTTGCTTGACCAACATATGATCAGCTTTCAGTGTCTAAAAGGTGTACAATTGAAAAAATAATTACATTTGACTAAGAAATGATTATGGCCACAAATTGAAGGCAGGAGGAAAAGAAATACAACACAACAGAAGAAAAAAAAATTGCATTGCAGCAACAAAAAAAAAAAGTAAATTTATAAATGTGTTACATGATTATAGTAAACACAAACAACAAGTGCATTTTTATGGTTATAGGAAAAATGTTCAATGATGTGGAGTTTTTTTTTTTTTGGATTTTCTATTTATAAATTAAATTTCAAAGAGAAAAAATAGGAAATAAAATTTAATACCATAAATTTGATTACAAAAGGTGGGTGTCTAAGATAAAGCTTTAAACTTTTATATAAAAGTTCAAGCTTTAAGCTTTAATGTTTCTTCTGAACGCTAAATACCTAAGCTTCTGCTTTTTAAGAAAATAAATTATTCAAATTTAAGTTATTTTGAATGCTGGATATTATTGTTAAAGCTTTAAGCTTTTAACGAATTTATATGTTATTTTCTGAGCTAAAGCTTTTAACTTTTGGACATAAGATTGAACATAATAATTAAGCTTTTATTTAAGGTAATATTCTTTTTTTTTTGGATAATCACCAGCATTAAGCTTTTTCAGTGTTGTGAAAACATATAACCACCTCTGGGACTGATTTTAATATTCTACTTTGATTTTATGATATAAGGTTTCTGTTTTTGCTAAAGCTTTAAGCTTTAAACAAAATTTCATTATATAAGATATGAGCTTTAAGCTTTTTGATCAATAATTTAACTTGACTTAATATTGATCCGAAAGCTTTGTGCTATTTTCAAAGATATTTTATAAACATTAGCTGAAATGAGTCAGTTTCAAAAACATTGTGAAGAATATATTTTGAGTGTAAACTTAGTTTCATTGTATTTATAAATCAAAAACCCAAACAAAATTTCGTCACCTGTGATGGTGCTTTTAGCTCTTTGATCAATAATTTAACTTCACGAATTTTTGATGCAAAAGCTTAAAGCTATTATAACAAATGTTTTCTAAACATTAGCTTTAATGAATCAGTTTCAGAAATATAATGAAGACTATCTTTTAAGTGTAAATTTAGTTTCATTGTATTTATAAATAAAAAACCTACACAAAATTTTATTATCTGAGATGGAGCATTAAGTTTTTTGATTAACAATTTAACTTGACTAACTTTTGATCCAAAAGCTTTAAGCCATTATCACAGATATTTTCTAAGCATTAGCTTAAAGCTTTTTGTTTTTTACGTATCTGAATAATAAGCACACAAGTTTTATAATATAAGATTTGCTAAGCTAAGCTTTTATAACATAAGGTTGGTTAAAGCTTTAAGCATTTTTTGAATGATAACATATCGAGGGCCTATATTCAAAACCCTCTATCTTCCATTTTCACGAAAATGACTTTTTGATGGCAAAATATTCAGTAAAACGGCCCTCATCTATGGTGTAAAATTCAGAACAAAAATATTTTTTTTTGCTATTTTATTTGCATTTTTGGTTTTCTCTATCTCTTACACAATTAATTTTTCTGAATGCAAAACCCTCTATCTTTTCAAATAATTAATTTACAAATATTTGTTTTGAATAATTTTATCATGCATTACATGTTTTCATACTAATTTTTGCATGCTGCACATGAATTTATCAACGAAATTCCAGAACCACGATTTTGGTCCACTGATGCTAATTTTTTCTGAAAATTCTTGTTTGACTTTTTTAAAAAATATGTCTCAAACTTTGGATGTCTTGTGTACATTGTGAAACAAAAATTTTTATCTTAAAAATCCCGATGCTGATCAGCATCTGTGGACCAAAATCCCGTTTTTATTTTTTTTACTATTTCTTACATAACATACTCAACAGTTTGTCAACTTTTGAGACGAATTCGGTAAAAAAAATAATTTTTGTCTTAACAATCCGCACATGTGGACCAAAACCGCGATTTCGAAATTATTTATAAGCCGTTATCATTAATAAATTACGTTAAAAATTAACCAATGTCATAAATGAAATCATAATAATTCATTTTTATTAAAATGCAAAACCCTCTATCTGATCATTTACATTCCTGTACTTAATATTTTTGTGAAACAAAATCCTCTATCTATCCTCTAAAATCCCCAATAGTGCAAAATTTTAAAAATGAATTATATGTCAGATTCAGTAGTTGATTTAAAAAAATATTGTAGAATATCGAATTTTAATTACTCTAACAATTCGCGAAATAAACAGTTTTTTGGCTCTCCTGAAAAGTTGTGTTTTTTTAGATAGAGGGTTTTGAATATAGGCCCTCGATATACAATTAACCATTTTAAATTGATTGAAAGTTAATTTTCATTGTGAAAAAAATATTTTAATTATATTTAAGCTTTTATCAGAGGTTTATTTCTAAAAACTTTTTTTCTTAGTACGTGAAGAGTATCGTTAAATTAAGGTTGTTTTAAAAGTTTTATGGGTTAATACTTTTAAAAAGCTTTAAGACACTAGTAATTAAATGAACTTTCAGAAATATAATGAAGAATAAGTGTTAATTAATTTTCTCTATTTTTATAACTATTTCATTATCTCAGAAAAACACCCCATGTGATGAAAATTTATCGATTTTAAATCGATCGTTTTTAAAATTTCAATCGCGATTTTTTTATGTGAAATTTTTAATTCAAAAGAGACAAAATTTTAAATATTCATTATTTTGGAATTTCATTATTGCATACCCCTAGAAAGATGATTATTGAAGAGCTGATTACTGGAAAAAAACATTTAAAAATTTTGGTCGTCAACTTCAGGGCACAACAAGCGCTTAACGTTTTAATCCGAAGTGCACTTTGTCAAAAAAATATTTTTTTTAATTTTATTGGTGCCAAAAGTTTCGTTATGTATACACAAAAACAAATCTTGACAAATTACTAGAAAAAGTCTCGTAATCCTATTTTACCAATATTTGACAGTTCTACTTGTTTTTTAACAAAAAATTTTTTATCGAAATTTAAATTTTTTTTTGTAATTTTACAATTTTTTTTTTTGTAATCGTACAAATTTGGTTTGGTTTTTTTACAAAAAATCTAGTAAATTCACGAGAATTCCTTGTAAGTTTTATTGCGCCAAAATTTACAATTCTATTGGTAAAACTTGTAAAATTACAAAAAAGCTCATAATTTTTACTAGGAATTCTCGTAAAATAGGAGGTAGCTAAAATTCAGTAAAGTTACAAGACCTCCTTGTAAGATTTATTTTTCAAAAAATTGTAAATTTACAATTTTATTATTTTTAAAAAGCTTGTAAAATTACAAGAAATTTTTGTCAAATTGGAGGTAGCAAAAAAAAAACATGCAAGCTTTTCTGTCATTTTACAAGGCTTTAATTTTTTAGTGTACATTTAGGGTACATTAAGGAAAAAATATTTATTAAGTTTTCATGGAGCAGTTTTGCTCCCGCACACGGTGAGCCTCAGCGATGTTCAGGTTGAACTTTAGTGTCGACGAAAAGTGTAAGCGCAGTTCGATTTCTACATGAATAAATGTCACAAAACTGTTAACAGCGAAATCGTAGCTGATCGCATTCGCGAGATATCGCGAAATTAGTGATTTTGTATTTTCTAAAATTTTGACAATGAAGTTTTTTAAATATCTTCAAAAACTGGGTATGCAGTTTTAATTGTATTTATTTACATGTCACAACACAGTTAACAGCGAAATCATATCTTCTCAATTTAGCGAGAAATCGCGAAATTACTTTTTTGCTGTTTTTATTTTTGTTTTTATCTTCATATATGATTTTTTAAAATTTCATAATAACATGGTATGCAGTTTTACTTGTGGTTGATCAAAGGTCACACAGCTGTTGACATCAAAATTGTATGTGCTCAATTTCGCGAGATATCGCGTAATTATATATATATTTTTTTTTTTTTTTATTATATTTTAAACCCGGTTCTTTAGAAATGATAAAAAAAAGTGGTAAGCAGTTTGATTTGAACATGCTGGAAGAAATTAAAACTGCCCCCAAAAAAATTATAGCTGCTCACTTTCGCGAGAAATAGCGAAAAACAGCTTTTTGGGGGTATTTCTTGTTTTGATTAATAAAAGAAGTTTCTTTAACATTGTTGAAAAACACGAAATGCAGTTTGACTTGCTATTGATCAAAGGTCATAAGGCTGTTAACATTTAAATTCTAGCTGCTTAATTCTTCGAGATATCGCAAAAAAACTCGCTTATCTACTATTTATTCATTAATTTGTGTTATTTGTGGTCTGTAAAAACATATACTTCAATTAACGACAAAAATGTGGTATGCAGTTTGAATTCGAGGTTATTAGAGGTGACAAAACTGCAAGCATAAAAATTATAGACGATCAATTTCCCGAGAAATCGCAAAATTACTATACGAGCTTTTATAATAAATTACTTTTTTTTCTTTGGTATCAAAAAAAAAAAAAAAAATTAAGTAACGACAAGTATATGGTATGCAGTTTAAATTGTCCGTAACTGAAGGTGGTAAAACTGCTGAAATCTATATATTGACGCTAATTTTCGCGAAAAATCGCGAAAAATTTTTAAATTTTTTTTTCATTTATTTTGTATTGTAATAGATTTATAAATAATAGATTTAATATTAACTTTGCGATTCCTTAAAGAATTAACCACATAGGACTTTTGTGTTAGCAGTTTAATGTCTTTTTATCATGTAGAAATAAAAATGCATACCACGTTTTTACACCATTTCAAAAGAACATGAAAATTGAAAAATAAAAAAAAAACAATAAAAAATATATAAATAATTCCGCGATATCTTGCGACAGTGTACACCTACAACTTTGATGTCAACACCCTTATGACCTTCGATCAAGTACACATTAAACTACATATCAGCTTTCCACAACATTTGAAAAAAACCTAGAAAAAGTTAAAAAACAAAAATTGACAAAAAAGTTATTTCGCGATTTCTCGCGAACTAAAGAAGATAGGATTTCGATGTTTACTGTTTTGAGACCTTAACATAAGTACAATGAAAACTGTATACTCAGTTTTTGAAAATATTTAAAAAACTTCAATATCAAAATTTTTTAAAATATAAAATCACTAATTTCGCGATATCTCGCGAATGCGATCAGCTACGATTTCGCTGAAAACAGTTTTGTGACAACTAATCATGTAGAAATCGAACTGCATTTACACTTTTCGTCGACACTAAAGTTCAACCTGAACATCGCTGAGGCTCACCGTGCGCAAGGAAGACGCTAATATTCATATATTTGATTTAATTTAAGCTTTTAAAATCAATTTCAAAATTAAAATTTTGATTTTTAATGAAATCGATCGAACTGGAAATCGACCTATTTCCATCACATACCAGAAAAATTTTTGATGTAAGATAGAGCTTTAATATTTAAGCCATCAAACTTTAAGCTTTTATCAGTTATTTTTGTACAAACGCTTAAGCAAGCTTTTTCTATGCATGTAAAAATATGAATACTACTTTTTATAATAAAAGTTTTGTGGTTTTGGAAAAGCTTTAAGCTTTTTTTTTTTCAATTTACACTTAAAGCATTTCTTTAAGGGTAAATTAATTTTATTTGCTTATTAAAAAGCTTTTTCTATGTATGTGAAAAATATAAATATTAATTTTGAAAATAAAAGTTTGGTGTTTTTGCAAAAGCTTTTAACATATTTTGTTTTTGGAATTTTCACTAAAATCATTTCTTTAAGTGTTAATTAATTTTCTTTGTTTTTATAAAACTTTTTTATGTAAAATATGATTATAAATTTTTACAATAAAAGGTTTGTGTGTTTGCAAAAGCTTTTATATTTTTTTTTTTGTAATTTTCACTTAAAGCATTTTTTTAAGTGTAAATTTATTTCTTTTGTTTCTTTTCAATCCAAACTCTTAACAATATTTCATTAATTTTTTTTTTAATTCCCACTAATTTTTATTTGAGTATCAATAACATAAATTTCAATATATGTTTATTAACCACTTTTGTTTTTCAAAATTTATTAACATTTACATGATTTTAAAACTCATAATTTTTTGTTTAAGACACTACACAGTTGTTAAACTTCACACTCTATTATAATCACAAATCTCTAATGTAACATGCTACAAAAGCACCTTTTCACAAAAAAAAAAAACACACTTTGCCCCAAAGGCATAGTTAAATAAATTTAATTTAAATAAATATGTATAAAAATAAAAAAATATTTGCAAAACTTAACATTATAATTTTTTAATTTATTTGTCTTGTGTAAAACAACAAAACTAAAATTGAGACAACACTCTGTTTATGCAAATAAATTATAAATAAATTAATTAAATATATAATTATAATGTTTGTTAAACTTAAAAATTTAAACATTATGAACTTGTGTTAGATTTTCTATGAAGTAGCAATAGTTGGAGGGGATTTTTTTTTTTTAAGATTGAAAATGCCTAGCAGTAATATGTGTGAAAACAAAATTGGTGTTAGATATGATGTAGACAAGATAAGAGAGATTTTAATAAAAACAGATTTTATAACCAGTTTCTAATGTCAGTATATAAAAGCTTTTATACCTTGCACTTATTTTTAGTATATGAAAGAAAGCTTTTCGTTTCAAGATAAAATGGTTTTTTTAAATTAAATAGCTTTTTTACACTTCACTTATAGTCAGTATATAAAAGCTTTTATATTTTATTTTTTCTGCACTTAATGTTAGTACATTGAAGCTTTTAAATCCTGCATCTAATTTAAGTATATTAAAGCTTTTAGTAAATGAAAGCTTTTAGTAAATTTACGAAAAAAGTATTCATAAATTAAATACCTTTTTTTACACTGTACTTATAGTCAGTATATAAAAGCTTTTATATTCTGCACTTAATTTTAGTAAATGAAAGCTTTTATATCCCGCATCTAATTTTATTATATAAAAGCTTTTAGTAAATGAATGCCTTATTTTAGAAAATGAAAGCTTTTATATCCTACACTCAATTTTGGTACATGAAAGCTTTTTATTTCGTTTGAAGCACACTGTAATATCGTTCAAGAAACTAAAATAGATTATAAATAATTGAAAAATTTTATATCGATTTAGCGGTTTCTGTCTTACTAAATGTCTTAAATGTCTTACTGCCATTTAAACTTACCAGCATCCAAAAAAAAAATTTTTTCTGAGCTTTTTCTATAGACCTACCTGCTATAATTTATAATGTAAAACACAACTTTGTATCTTTTAAAACTCAATCAAATAGTAAACAATTTTAAAAATATTTTTTTTAACACTTATTTGAAGAAAAAGGTGCTAAAATTGTCTGTAGAGCATGTGTTGTATCAACAAGACAACCAAATAAGTTAAATAAACTTTAAATGAAATACAAAAGAAAAATGTTACAAAAATAACAATATTTTTAGCAGCTTCAATAATAATAATATTCATCAACTACTTTTAAATACTTAACTGTTTGTTATGATTGTTGGAGGAGGTTATAATAGAGATTTAAAGGAGGAAATTCAATTTAAAACTCAAGACGAAAAACAATTAAGAAATATTTAAAATTTTATGAAGTTGTAAGGGGAATATTAAGACCACAAACTAAGCTTTTAGCCGCGCTTAGTTTGTTGTTACCCAGGTTATCACCATTTAGGTTTAATACAGAGGTTACCATTACTCTCACAATATGAAAAAGCTTTCTGTCGAATGTAATGGAAAAGAGGTTTTTGTCTCAGCTAAAGGTTTTTGAACTTTTAGCGTTGTTAATTAAAAAAAAAAAAAGTTTCTTAAAGTATTTCAGTATTTTTTTTTTCTTTGATTTTTGAAGGTTTAAAAGATTATGATAATACAATTTGGGAAACGCAAACAATTTTTAAAAAAAACTTTTGCAAAAAAAAGGAATGACAAAACATATTGGAAAATGCAAATATGATTTTGAAAAAAAAAAGTTCTTGAAATTTTTTGTTTTTTGGAAAAGTCACTTTTATCCGCGCTTAGTTTGTGGTTATTTTAAATTAATACTCTCACAATATGAAAAAGCTTTCTGACGATTTTTATTGAATGTTGTGTTAAAGCGGTTTTTCTCTTAGCTAAAGCCTTTTGAACTTTAAAAGCGTTATTAAAAAAAATAATTTTTTTAATTTTTTTTGAATTTTTTAAGCTTAAAAATATTATGACAACATAATTATAAACAAAACAGTTTTTAAAAAAATTTAAAAAATTTAAGATTTTTGGCCACACTAAAGGAACGATTTCATGACTCTCAAAATAAAAAAAAAATAAAAAAATTGGTGGAAAAGTGGTTTTAGTTTTAGTTAAAGCTTTTTAAGGTCTTAGTTTTAGTTAAAGCTTTTTAAGCTCTCTTTAGGGTCACCCTCCGATCTTTATGAAATTTGAATATGTTGTAAACAAAAAAAAATTAATTAGATACGTATTGTTTTAGCCTTAATTAAAGCTTTTAAGCTTTTAATTGACAAGTGAAGTCTCCAAGGGGTCATCCTAGTTATCACCTCCTAAATTTAGTTAAAAGGGTTTTATAACTCCCGAAACATAAAAAAAAAAATTTGTGGAAAAGAGGTTTTATGTAATAGCTTTTTAAGCTTTAGCATAAAACTACCCCTTCGCCCTCCGATCTTCATGAAATTTGGATATGTTGTTCACAACAAAAATTAATTCGAAACGTATTTTTTAAACTCATTTTTTTTGGAGGGGGGGAGGGGGTGGTCGATTTGTACGGGGGTTGACCTTCTTAATTTTTTTACGATTTACGCCTATTTTATCAAAATCAACATTGGCATATTTGGCTTTAGTAAATAAATAAAGCACAATCGCTTATTGAGTATGTGAAATTTTCCATGGGAAATTTAACTGGCGGATCAGATTTATAATTTAGAAACCAAAAAATTTTTAAAAAAAATTTCAACAATAATTTTTGAAAGTAAATATTGGTAGGGTAGAGAGTTTGCGTGATTTATTTTCTCTTTATATTTCCTTTCGGACCAAAAAAAGCAACAAAAAAATTTTAAAATTTGGCTTAACTTTAGATTTCGTCCCGAAAAAAGCAAAAAGAAGTGTAAAATTTCGCTGAACTTTAAATTTTGCTGAAAATTTTGAAATATTTTTGAAATTTTCGTTATTGAATTTTTTTTTTTGTATAAAAATTAGTTTTGTGAGTGTGAGTCAACGTGAGTGTGAGTGAAGCTTGCGTGAGTGCACGTGACTGTGACTTGTATTAAATTTACTCACGTGATTGTGAGTGAGTGTGAGTAGAAAAAATATGCTCGTGAGTGAGTGTGCGTGATTCGAAAATTCCTGTTGTGAGCGTGAGGGTCACATTCACCAGTGGGGCACAATCGCCACCCCTACTTATCTCTTAAACTAAAAGAGGTATCAAATTTTGACATATGAGTAAAATGTTTATGTACAAATGATCTTTCATACAATGAACTTTGACCGTCTTACTATTCTATTTTCTAGGTTGCTAAAAAAATATTTTATTTTGTAATAAGTTTTTGATTTTGTAAGTTACAAATATATTGCTCATTAAGGTAAACCGTTACTTCCATTAAAAAAACTGCAATGAGTGTGTTTTAATATGTAATAATTAAGTGTAAATTTTTTTACATTTTTGTGAGCGCCGCTCTTGGGGCACATTTTCCAGATTGAGGATAGGGCAGTTTGCCACGTAAAATTAAGGTAGTTTCACCAGCACAAGTGCCCCATGAGAATGATTCGCCGATGACGGATGTACACCACGGGCTTGATACGCGGTAGTTTGCTGGCGAATGCGGTAGTTTGCTGGCGAATGTTTCCCATGGGTAGTATATATTTTTTTTTTTTTAAATAAAATTATTTTTTTTTAATAAAATTATGTGTTTAAAAACAATTCGAATTTCTAGAAATTTTATATCTTAGCGATTGTGTCCCACCAGCTTGACGCACGTGCCCCCATGGATGGGGCAGTTTTGACGATTTGTGTTGCTTCAAAATGTAAAAAAATATAATAGAAGCCAAACAGATTAATTCCATTAGAAGTATACATTTTAAAGCTATAATATGTATCTTCTTAAATCAACAAGAATTAAGAAAAAAAAGTCTCCTGGTTTAGGTTTTACAACACTTCAAAAAAAAAGTGGCGCATGTGCCCTTCTCTACCCTATGCAAAAACAGTTTGGAATATCCTTCTAACGCTGGTAAAATTTTGGGGAGAAGTATTTTCCCGTTGTCGAGCTTTAATTGATAATTATAATTTTTTAAACACTTGCAAACTTTGAAAATTTATTGCTCAACAATACGTAAGAACACCGCGCTGAAATTTTAATAGCTTTAAAAGTACATTATAAGCTTTAGTACAAAATTTTAAATCCTTATAATTTTATCTAAAATATTGTTTTTAAAAGTTTTTTCGAACGATTTCCGAGTACAAAAATGGTAAGAAAACTGTCTTAAAGTCAAAATTTTTAACAATAAAAAAATCGGTAGAATATTTTTTATGCTTTTACTTACTTTAGTACATTTTTAAAATTCTTTTTAACTAAGTTAAAAACTCACAAAGCTTTCGAAGACTAAACGAACAATTTTGGCCCTCACAAATAAATACCCACTGATTTTTAGTTAATGCTATGAAATAGGAGACTTTTCTTAGCTAAAGCTTTTTAAGCTTTTGAGTTATTAAACATTTTAGTGACTCTAAAACCAATATTAGAAGCAAATTAAAAACAAATTAATTTAAATATTTGAGAATTTATCTTAAACTTTCTTTAGAAATCTAACTGCATAATACTAAAATTCCATTAGTTTCATAATTTCAAAATAAATATAAATGATTTAATTCCTTTCCGGAACTGTACGTCTCCTAAAGATCTTGTTTATTTGTATAATTTACAAGACCATGTAAATTTTTTGGTTTCCTTTTTTTTCTTTTCTTAAAAACAGACACTTTTTTTATAACAAATGCGGGTGTGCTAAGTAAACACACAATATAACATAACAATTTTGAAATTTTAAAACCAAAAAAATGTTGAAATAAAGAATTAAAGAATTGATTTTTTTTACAGTCACATACAAATTCTTCTGTTTTTTTATAGGAATATTGTTTTGAATGGGTGATTGTGGTTTAATAAACCACATCCTTTATTGTCCCTTCTAATTTGTGAGAAAATATTTTTTTTTTTGTATTTAAAACATAAAAATCTCCATGTTCAACAAAAAACCTAAAAACCGCAAAATAATTGTTGCAACATTGACACTATTGTAATAAAAAAAAGAGAAAAAAATTTACAAAAAAAAAAACTACGACAAATAATTTAATAATATTAAAGCAAATAAAAACCAAACTAAAAAAAGCAATAAAAAGAAAATTTAGATTTTTTTTGCTTAGAATTTTTTTTCTTGAGATTTTTAGCAAACCACAGAAAAAAACAACAGCTGTCTTCAATCAGTAAAATAACAAATCTTACATAAAAGATTACCATCATTATATGGCGGCATAATATGCAAAAAAAAAAATCAGAAAATGAAACTAAAATATATTTTTTGGCATGACTTTACAAGAAAAAATCACAAAATTTCAAAAAAAAAAATTTAAAATTTTTTTTATATATTATTTAAGGTGGTGCACCTACAACTTGTTTTTCACAAAACAAAATTGGCCTGATTTTTTGGGGTTTTTATTCATATAAATACTCGTACATATGAAAATAACATTTATATCAAGATAACAATCACCACTACATCACCCAAAAAAAAAAGAAACGAAGAAAAAAAAATTGCATACAGTGGCCGCCGCCGACGCCGCCACCGACTTTCAATAACAAAAAATTTGTTGAATTTGTTTTTAAGAAATACACTTAAAAAAATTTTTTACTTGAAAAGAAAAAAAAATAAAAAAATATTCCGATTTCAAAGCATTTTTGCCATTATTTGGTAAGAAAGTAAGTAAGGAAAGTTTTTAATATTAAAAATTAGACCTTATAAAGAGTTTTGTGTGTGAAACATCAAAAATGGGTCTCGCTCCTCATAAGTTACTTATTTACCCATTTATTAAAATTTTGAACCGTCAAAAAAATTTAGTTTAATAGATTTTTTTATCCTGAATAAATATATCCAAAATTTCAGGGTCACACCAGAAAGCCCTTCCATGGGCGCCATTTTTAAACATTTTCAAACTGAATTTGCGTAGAATTTTAATACGTATTTTTATACCCTCGACTCTAGTGATAGTGGGTATATTTTTTATAAGTTTGTCATTCCGTTTCTAGCACCTCGAAATATCGGTCGATTTAAAGTCGCTCTAGCGATGTCCGTCCCTTTAATTTTTTCTTCTTACCTTTTCAGAAAAATTTTAAACCAATTCGCTTGTCGTCAATTTTTAAAAGTGTATTTTTTTATAAAACAAGTTTATTTAAATTCCTTTTAGCTTTTAATACTTTAATATCATAATGAAAAAATCTTTTACTTTCTGTTCTGTTCTCTTCTTTAAAATGTAATTTTTTTTTTGCGATTTTTTTGCCAAAAAACTGCCAAAAAATTTATCTAAATCATTTAATCTAAATTGCATTTTGAATTTAATATTAAAAAAAAATGAAAAGGGCAGTCTTTTTCTTTCTTTTTTTTAGTTCTTTGTAATTTTCATATTTTAAATATAAAAATGTATTTTTTGGTATTTTAAGTTTAAAATTGTTTTAATAAATAATTTCACCTGCTTTCTTTAAAAATTACAAAATAATATATAAAAAAAATATAAATTGAATGAATAAAACTACACCTTCTTGTTGGCAGATAAGCCATTTTCATTATAATTAAATTGTATTAAAGCAATAATAACCCAGCGAACCAAAAAAGGGTAAGGAGATGTTATTAGATTTGGTTTTACAAAGAGTCATTTTTGTTCACATCATTACTTTTAAGATAATAATATAATGTGACTAAAAAGCTCGGTAAAAAACTATATGTTTTTCGAATTTTGAATTTGGAAAATTTTTTCAGAACTTTTCTTGAAGATCAAATAAATGACAAATTTACGAAACCTTGCCAGAAAATACTAAGCTCCTTTTGAAAGCAGTGAAAAGATTTTTACTGCTTACGTAACTGCTTCCTGCTTCAAAATTGCAACGTAATAAGGCAACCAATTTGTAAGATTTTGTCAAATTTTGACTTTAGATTTGACAGAAGCTTTAACATACAATATTAGTGCTTTTTGGTATAACATATCGACCAAAATCGACCGATTTGTTTTGGGTATATTAAAGCACACATTTTATCAAGTGTTTCTGCTAGTTCGACACATGATTGCCCCAATCACTTTTTTTTTAATTATGGAATTTTTTATCCATTTTAAGAAATAATAGCAGGGCCCTGATTCTTGATCGATTGAAGTCGATCTAGCGATGTTCGTTAGTCTATTTAAAGCTTGATTTCGTAAAACCATGAGCTGTAGCACAAATATGTCTTATAGTTCAAAGCACTTTAAGTTCTTAAATGTACCACATGACGTTTAAGTCGTGGACTCTTAATTGATGATATTGATATTATTGATGATTCATCTTGTGATAGTCGTCTGTGTTAAAAGCATTATATCATACACGCATTAGCTAAAGAAAGAAATATTTCTTAAAGTTCTTAGCACCATAAATTCCCAAATAGACAAAAATGAGGCTAAGTTGGGATCTCTTGATATATATTCTTGGGAAACAATCCGATTTCAATGAAATTTCGACATACTGGAATATTACTCTAAGTTAAACCATAATTTTAATAAGTTTTTTAATTCGATCTAACGATGCTCGTTACGCTATTTAAAGCTGTAAAAGGAATTGGACTTACGCACCTTTAGTTCCTAAATAGACAAAAATGAGGTCTATATATGGGGCATTCCATGTGAAATCGGACACTTTGAAAAACTTTTTTTTTAGATTTTCCCAATTTTTTTACAGTTTTTAGTACCTTTCGAAAACCCCTTCGTGGTAAATTTTCAGATTTTTTTGATGACCCGTTCAAAAGATATCGAATTTTTAAAAATTGGTAGTTTGTTCCTTTACTCAAACTTCTTTTAGTCATAACTTCTTCAATAATGGTCCAAATTTCAAAATTTTTTTTTTCAAAATTTTTGTTTTTTTTACGTACTTTCTAAAAAAAAATCCCAAAAAATTCTTAAAAGCGCTCTAGTATGCTATTTTTAAGTTTTATAATTTAAATCTCATTTTTGAAAATGTTTGTACTCTTCGATTTTTTTGAAATTTTTTTGTGTAAAACTTCTATCAAATCTACAATTTTTTTGCCCAGGAAGATCGTGGGATAACGATTATTACTATTTTTTAAAATTCTTTGAAAAAATTTTATTGTAATTTTCCAATCTTAAAATCATTTCTACTGCTCCAATGGTGCGTCATAGAGGGGTCCTTTATAAGACCGACCCCCATTAATTTTTACGTCTTAACATTTCTTTGGAACAAATTAATACCCTATCTCCAATTTCTAAGGGTGCTCCCACACAATACGACATTTTTTAAAATTTGTTCCAACCGCTATAACTGCCCAAATAGTGCCCTTAGAGCAACAAAATGTATGACCGACCCACAATATTTTTTTAGTCCAAACATTTTCTCTGAACACACCTACCCTCTATCTTTAACTGTTAAGGCGGTCCCCATACAATTTTTTTTATTTTTTGTAAATTTGTTTTATTTAATCAGCTTCTACCGGTTCAATGGTGCGTCCGAGAGGGGTCATTATTGAGACCGACCCCAATTTATTTTTACCCTACAACATTTTTTCAAAACATACCGACGCCCTATCTCCACTCCATAAGTAGGCTCCCATATATTCTTGGGAAAAAATCCGATTTTAATGAAATGTTGGACATATTGATATATTAATTATCCTTACCCTCATTTTGTCAGTTATTCAACACGCATTGTTTAAGTCTTATTTTTAAAAATGTTTTAAAATGGCGCCCACGTCAGGGCCTCTTGCTAAACATTATGTTTTTGATCAAGTTTCGACATATTGGGATGATAAAAAGTTATGCATACAAAATGTTTCTAATAGTCTTGAAGTTCTTCGAACGTTGGGTCCGTAAATGGACGAAAATTGCGTCCACGGCGGGGTCCATAGGGAAACATTTAGACTTTAATGGAATTTGGTCATATTGGTTTATAACTTTAATGTTAAATACTCATTTCACTGGTCTAGTAATCAGCTTATCAACACGCATTGTTCGAGTCTAATTTCTAAAAATTTTTTAAAATATTCATAAATGGCTCCCAGATCGGGGCCATTGCAAAACATTAATATTTGATGAAATTTTGAATATTTAAAAAAGATGTTTGCAAATTTCTGAGCTTATTTTCAAGATTTTAGTTGCACGAGCTTTAGAAAGAAATATATCTTAAAGTTCTTTGATTGTTGGGTCCGTAAATGGACAAAAATGGCGTTTAAGGCTGACAATTTTGACGACATTTTGGAAGGAAAAAAACTATAGAAATAAAATCATTTAAAATTTCTTAGCCTTCTCTCAAGATTAAAGTCGATCTTGCGATGTTTATATGCATGTTTAAATCAGGAGCTTTAGAAAGTTCTCCGAACGTTGGTTCTGTAAATGGACAAAAATTACACTCAAGGCAAGCCACATACGGAAACCTTTCGATTTTAATGAAATTTTGACATACTGATATTTAACTGGTTAAACCCTCATTTTATTGAGCTAGTAATCAGTTCTTCAATGCGCATTGTTCGAATCCTCTTTCTTGACATTTTTTAAAATGTCCAAATATGGTTCCCATATCGGGGCCCCTTGCAAAACATTACGATTTTGACGACATTTTGAGATAAAAAAAGTAAAATCTTTCCAAATTTGTTAGCTTACTCTAGATTTTAGTCAATCTTGCGATGCTTGTACGCATGTTTGATGCACGAGCTGTTGAAAGGTATATGTCCTGAAGTTCTTCGAACGTTGGGTCTGTAAATGGACAGCAAATTACGTTCAAGGCGGGGTTCATAGGGAAACTTCGATTTTAATGGAATTTGAACAAACTGATATGTAACTCTAAGATTAAATCCTCATTTTATTGGGCTAGTAATCAGCACTTTAAAACGCATTGTCCGAGTCCTATCTCTTAAATTTTTTCTAAATGTGCAAAAATGGCTCCCACGTCGGGGCCGCTTGCAAAACATTACGATTTTGACGAAATTTCGACATTTTGGGAGGAAAATAATATGAAAATCAAATATTTCGAAATTTCTTGGCTTGCTCTCAGGATATTAGTTGATCTTGAGATTCTTGTACGCCTGTTTGAATCACGAGCTGTAGAAAGGAATTTGTCTTAAAGTTCATCTAACTCTAAGGCTACGAGCTCATTTTATTGGGCTAGTAATCAGCTCTTCAGTACGCGCGGTTCGAGTCATATTTCTTGAAATTTTGAACAAATTTTCAAAAATGGCTCTTGCTGAACTTGACCATTTTGACGAATTTTTGACATTTTCGGAGAATAAACAAGTGAGAGTGTTACATTCGGCTGTGCCGAATCTTTTATACCCTCCAAAATGTAAAAAAAAAAAACAATATAAAAAAATCCAAGGGCGTCTTTTTTTTGGGGGGCGGGGTTGGTGTGAGACGTTAGGGAGCACCTTCCCTTGCGATTTTGAACTTCATCTGAGTTAAGAATGTTGCATTTGCTTAGCAAAAGTACAAAAAACCCTGCAAAATATTCGGTTTTTCTTAGGTTGGTTTAGTTCTCCTAGGAGGAACTTTTTTCCCCTTGGTCCGATATTGCCCATTTCCGAACCTTACATGCCTAGGAATATAAGACATATTCGTGCCAAACTTCGGAAGCCTAGCTCTTTTGTTTTGGACTGTATCGTGTCTTCTACAGACGGACAGGCGGACAGACGGACGGACAGACTGACGGACGGACATCGCTGCAATGTCTTAGAATCGATCACTGATTAATAAAATATATACTTTATGGGATCCGATACCGATATATATACCCCCATACTGTGGTTGGAGCGTATAAAAACTATGGAAATAAGATGCTTTCAAATTTTTGAAATTTCTCTCAGGATAAAATTCTTTTTTAATACAGTTAGTAACAAAAGTTTTAATACGCATTTCTTAAAAAAAATGTTAAGGTCTTTAAAATATTTTTGTAAAAAATATTTATAATATGTATAACAAATATTTCCACCAAAAAAAAAATCCGCAATATTATGTTATTTTCATTTAACAGTCCTAATAAGAATACTCCACAACAAAACCATCACTTTGTCCAACCATATATAGAGCCCTATAAACGCTTCATAAATCATGAATTGTCATTACAAACATCAAACAATGAACAAAAATGGTACGGTTTACAAGTCTAGAGTAGAAGTCCAGCATCAGACACTGTGCGCGCACAGACTTGGTAAACTTTTTAAAAACAACAAATTGTTTTAAGAAATTGTTTCGTACTGTATCACCAAATATGTAATATTTACAAGCTCCAAAACCCAAATTGAGAGAGTGAAACAAAAAGAAAAGATTTTTATCTTAAAAAATATTAAATAATTAAAGACACACACAAAAAATGACAATAATATAAATGGGAAATAAAATTAAAATTTAATAAAAATTTTACAAATTATAATGACATTTTATCGGTAAAACAGTGCAATCTTCATCATCATCTAACTGCAACATTTTGCAATTTTTACCATATTTGTGTGGCAAGAACTTTTAACAAAAAAAAAAAGCGTTTACTTACACCTTCACCTTTAGAATCTACTTAAAACGCATAACGCATTTTTAATTTGAAAATAAAATATTTGAAATACAAAATTGATGCTGCTTTAACAGGTATTCACATCTTTCTCGCACTGTCTGTCTAAGTCGTTCTATGTGCAACTGTATGTCCGTCCTATCGGTTGTCTGTCTGTTTGCCTTTATGTGTCTGATTTAAGCAAAGTGTATAAGCAAACAATACCATATGAAATACAGAAAAATAATAATAATAAAAAAAAAAACGTCAAGATCGATCATATATGCTTGTCTTACCAAGTCAAGTCAATGCGTTTTGCTATAAATATGTTTGAAAGTTTTTTTTTCCACAGGCAGGTACATATATTTGTGATTTGCCCTACTATTGGCATAATGAAATAAAGAATTTTATAGCAACCATGAAGAAAGGTGTCTAAATTCTATTAAGAATCCCAAAAAATTTTAGATTTATGAATCTCGATCGATTTTAAGACGATCTAGTGTCACTCATAAAAAAGCTTTTTCTTGAAAAAAAAGTTACACTCTTAAAAAGCTTTTTCTCTAAATATTTAATGAGTTGTTAAACTCATAAAAAGCTTTTTCTCACACAAAAAAAAAATTACATTCATAAAAAAATTTATCCTCATTAAAAGCTTTTTCCCCAAATTTTTAATGAGATGTTGCAGCGGTCATAACAACGGAGTTTAACAATTTCCACACCAGTCCCGTTCCTAAAAGCAAATTCATTTTGACAAAATTTTTATATTTTTTTAGACAGTAAGAAATAGCAAAAATATTTAAAATAGTGTTAAGGTCACTCAAAAAAATGTTTACGCTAAAAAAAACCCTTATACAAAGCTTTTTCTTGAAAAAAAAATGTACGCTGAGCTTTTCACAAAATACTAAATATGTTACACTCATAAAAAGCTTTTTCGTAAAAAAAAGGCTTTTTCTCAAAATTTTTAATGAGATGTTGCATGCGGTCAATATAATGGGGCTTCACATTTTCTAAACCAGGTCCATTCCTAAAAGCAAATTGATTTTGACAAAATTTTGACATTTTTTAGACTGCAAGAAATCACAAAAATATTTAAAATAGTTTTTATGTCACTCAAAAAAATATTTACGCTAAAAAAATGTACCCACAGAAAAAGCTTTTTCTTGAAAAAAAAAAAATTGCACTGAGCTTTTCTCAAAATATTTAATGAGTTCTTGCACTTATAAAAAACTTTTTCTCCAAAAAAAAAAAAATTCCATTCATAAAAAAAATTTACCCTCATAAAAAGCTTTTTCCCCAAATTTTTAATGAGATGTTGCAAGCGGTCAATACAACGGGGTTTAACAATTTCTAAACCAAGTCCTTTCATATAAGCAAATTGTTTTTGACAAAGTTTTGACATTTTTGAATAATGAGTGGGAGTATTGTACAGTGTCTCAATTTCGCATATCACTCAAATTTTTTGTAATTTTTTTTATTCTAAAGTGCGTAGACTTTGTTAGTTTGTACGATTATTTTTTGTAAGTTCACATTTGATCATCTAAAGTTTTGTAGCTTAAAAAATTTTGTCTGCTATTGAACATTGTAAAATTTTTTATATATAAAAATTAGGGCGGCATTTGTGTGATACAAAAGTTTTGAAACGTGTAAAAAATAGCGGTTTTTTTCACAAGATCAAGAATTATTTAAAAAAATCTCAAATTTCTTTCCGTGTGCCCTTTCATAGAGCATGAGACAGTCTTTCATTTAAACTTAATTTGAGCAAAATCCAATAATTTCAACCCGTGGGCCACGGGTTGAAATTATTGGATTTTGCCACGGGCCGTGGCGCCCTTGTAATACAATTTTGGATTTTTGCCAAATTTTTCACCAAAATTTTGGATTTTTGAAAAATAAAAAAAAGTCTTAGTACACATTATTTTTATTGTATCATGCACTCAAAGAAAAATGCTTAATCATATTGATGATACGGTTTCATCACTTGCTGTCATCAATTTTGATGACAAATTTCATCATATTGACGAAGATTTTTTTCTATATGATGAAACATGTCATCCAAATTGAAAAAACAAGTGATGACACATTTCATCATGTCATCAAAAAGTGTCATAATATGCCTTTCAAATGTTTTTTTTGTAAATAATTAAATTAATGTTAAAATAAATAAAAATATTAAATAAATATATTAAAAAAATATAAAAAAATATAAAAAAATATAAAAAAATTAAAAAAAAAACAAAAAAAAAATTAAAAAAAAAAGTCCTGCCCCGGCTGGTACTTGAACCCACGTTCCCCAAGTTGCAGTGTTTATTGTCGACGCCTTAGCTAGTTCAGCCAACTATAGATAAAAATCTCGCACCGCTACTTAGTTAGATAACGTTTTCTAATATGTAATTGTGAAGACTCAACATTTTTCGTTATATACAATGTATAATATGTATTGTGATGCAGTTTTATTTTCCAGCTAGGATAGAGCTCAGCCTGTCCAGGTTCGACAAAGGTCTGCTTCCTTTGAATAAATAAAAGACGAATGCTTTTGTGGTTTAACTACAAAAGTACGATCTTATCTCGCACACAACTT
The DNA here is from genome assembly GCA_963921195.1 of Pegoplata infirma. NCBI lineage: Eukaryota > Metazoa > Arthropoda > Insecta > Diptera > Anthomyiidae > Pegoplata > Pegoplata infirma. The sequence goes on from OY992539.1 coordinate 58,216,577, forward strand.
TATTACCAAGATCTTAACCTAGTTGTCTTATACTACTTAAGCTAATATAAATTCAATCGGCTCTTCGATCGTCTTCGGCAATGACGATTTGCTTCAAGGTCGTCGGCAACCCCGGCGTTGGTTGCAGGCTCTCAAGGATTTGTCCAATATTATAAAGAAGACACGAACAAAACACGACGTTCGTGTATGTTTATAAGATTACCAATACGAACAATAACAGGCGCTTCGGTTGAAAAGGTTAATGTAATGCCACTGAGCAAAAACGAACGATAAACGGTGTTCGGGTTACTTAAGTAATGCAAAGCTACGAAGTGAACACGAACGATAAACGGCATTCGTGTTAGTAAAATATATACGAACAATAAACGGCGTTCGTGAAAGTAAATACGGTGGCTAATGCGAACAATAATCGGCGTTCGGGTTAGTAAGATACTTTCAAACTACAAAGTAAAGGCGAACAATAAACGGCGTTCGGGTAAGTAAATACGATGGCTAATACGAACAATAATCGGCGTTCGGGTTAGTAAGATGCATTTAAAAACTACAAAGTAAATACGAACAATAAACGGTGTTCGTGTAAGTAAATACTATGGCTACTACGAACAATAATCGGCGTTCGGGTTAGTAAGATGCATTCAAAACTACAAAGTAAATACGAACAATAAACGGCGTTCGTGTAAGTAAATACGGCGGCTAATACGAACAATAATCGGCGTTCGTGTAAGTAAATACGGCGGCTAATACGAACAATAATCGGCGTTCGGGTTAGTAAGATACTTTCAAACTACAACTTTTATACGAACAATAATCGGCGTTCGTATAATCTACGGACCAACAACGGCATACGGCGGAGTCGGGAACAGGAATCTTGTCGGCTTACGGTTATACAACGTATGTAGTACGAAATATAGCACGAACTCCAACTGGATTCTCGTTGTCCTGGTCAGCCAAACTTTGTCATTATAAATAACAATTTGACCAACTCAACGAGAATTGCGAGATAGTATTAACTGTTTGCTAGTAATAACTATCAAACAAACAACTCTATATTGGGTATGGGTACAAGTAGAATGATGAGGTATATGGAAAAGTATTTTCTTGTAACGGCACGTTTGTTTATGGGAATTTGTAAAGACTCAAACATTTTATGAATTTACAATATCCCTCTCTTTCCCTCTCACTGCTTTTAGCAAAGCATAGTTACGCACAAACTTTTAGCGTTATTATTAGCACACAACAAACAAAACGGCTTTTTATTGGTATTATGTATTGTCATGCTGTAGGTCAGTGGCTAGAGGCTAAGCCCAACAAACAAGAGGTACGGCGGTTCTAATCTCGGTGGATACGAAAAAAAGATGTAAGTTTTTAAAAATTAGAAAATAACAAACAAATGTAAGCTAATAAAAATAAATTAAATAAAATCAAATAACAAAAAAAAATTTTTTCTTATTTTTTTTCTTATTTTTCAAATGAAAAATGTTATTGATGACACCGCTTCATCATATTGATGACAAGTTACATTGGACGAAAAATGATGTAACATTTCATCATATTGATGTTACTTTTCATCAATATGAAGAAGCTTTTTCTTTGAGTGTGCTGAATAAGAATATCAAAAAAAATTCTGAAACCGGTTAAGCGGTTTCCGAGATATAATCATTTCAAATTTGTTAAATGTTTACAAATGGAGAGCTTTTCCTACTTGTGAGAAATTTTTTAAAAAAATGTCTTTCATTCTTTTTCATTGACTACTTCGTAGAGCTTTAGACAAATTTTATTTCAAATTAATTTGAGCCAAATCAGACCATTTTAACCCATGGCGACCTTTGATCAAAGTTTTTGGTGAATATTTTCTGAAAAACCGAGACTTTGATCGAAGGGCGCTACGGGTTAAATTGATCTGATTTAAATCAATTTTTTTGTAAATAAAAGTCTGTTTTAAATTTTTTGACCGTGGAAAAAAGACGCCATTTTTTGCAAATTTCAAATAACGATATCTTGAAAACCGCTCAGCCGAATTTAATAATTTTTTGATATTTCAAGACATATTTTTTTAATTTTTCTTTTTTAATTTTCAAAAATCCCAAACTTTGATTGCCGGTTTAGTAAAATTCGATTGGCTTCAAATGTGTACCACATTATTTTTAAGTCGAGTAGAATAAAAATGTGCCCGGTCACTTGGGAAAATTCAAAATTTAAGAAAAATTGCTACCCTAATAAAAATATATAGTAGATTGCATGGGAGGCGCAGGAGTAGAATTTTTTTTTACGTTTTTTTTTTAACGATTTCATCTAAAAATGGTAAACAACAACGACCTTCTATTTTAGGCCACTAAGGAATTGCATTAATGTTATTTTTATTTATTTTTTTGTGAATTCAAGTGATTTTTATTTTAAGCGAGTATTTGTCATATTGTGGCAAGTAGACATTGAGTTTTATATATATATTTTTTTTTATACAGGTGAATTTAAAAAGATTGAAAATTTTTTTGTTTTTTTTATTTGTTGATTTTTATTTAATGCCATTGAAAATGTTGAACGTTTTAGACAGATTGCCACTTTTGTCATAACGAAATTGAGTTTGATTTGTTTTCTAAAATTTTTATTTTTTTTGTGAGTTTAGAATTAAATTTAGTTTTTTTTTTGTATTAACTGTATTTAGAATTTATTTGAAAATAATATAAAAAAAATTGATTTTAATGACAAAAGACAGTTAGAAAAATTAAAACTTTTATTTTTAAATTGCATAAAAATATAAAAAAAAAATAGTTTTAATATTTTTCGACATTTAATAAAAAAATTAAATGTTTTAAGGCCTCGAGCTTAAATAATCAATTATTAAAACAAATATAAAAAAGCTATAATTATGAATTTAAAAAGAAAATGCATTACCAAATCTATTAGAAATTTAACTGGCCGATCACCGATTTTATTAATTTTTGGTTATTCGCTTGAGCTCCATAAATTTTTTTATCACTACTTTGGAAGATATTGGCGTTTAAAATATCGCTTTTTTGGCAATATTGACTTTAAAACAGTTTTTTTTAACACTTTTGTACTCGAAAGTCGTAAGTCATACAAAAAAACTGATAAAAACAATATTGTATATAGAGATGGGCGCGTGAGTGGATTTTGACTCACACTCACTCACGCTCACGCAAAAAATAATCGAATCACTCACTAATCACTCACGCAATCTTTTTTTTTACTCACGCTCACTCACAATCACGTGAGTAATAAAAAACTAACTCACGCTCACGCGTGACTCACGCCAGATTCAATCACGCTCACGCGTGAGTCACGCAAAATCTACTCACGCAATAAAATTATCTTAACAAAAAGAAAAAAAATCCAAAAAAAAAATTTTTACACAAAATTAAAAAAAATTGGGCATATCAAAAAGTTTAATCACGCAAAAATTTAATCACTCACTTTTTTCAACTCACACTCACTCACAATCACGTGATTGAAATAAAAGTCACTCACGCGTGATTCACGTGACCAGCGCCCATCTCTAATTGTATATAAAATTAGGAAGATTTGAAATTTAGAAAAAAAAAAAAATTTTAAAAAATGTCAACAAAAAATGCTATTTTTTCCTGGCAAGGACACTATGCATTTCCAAAACCAAAATTTTGTATTAAATTTTTTGAACGCCATTTTAACGCTATTAAAATTTCAGAGAGTTGTTTTTTCGTATTGTTGAGTAATCAATTTTTAAAGTTAGAGTTTTTTTTTAAATTTTGGCAAAAAATCAAAAATTTAGCTTTATCACATATGTACTTTGAAAATTTATTGCCCGATAGGGTGAATAATACTTTTATGATGATCTTTACCAGTACATTCTACAGTCGAACCCGGTTATAACGCACTCCCGGAGACCAGTAAGAATAGTTCGTTATAAGCAAAGTTCGCTATAAGCGGGGTATATTTTATATCAACCCAGTTTTATTTCCAAAAAAATTAATTTCATTGATTTTTTTTTTTCATAAATAAACTATTTATCGAGAAGAAACCATTAAAAATATAAATAAACTCTTTAAAATTATAATATTAACCAAAAATTTCTAACTTTTTGTGAATTCCGCACATTTCAAAATATTTATGGTAGTTCGTTATAAAAAGGTAAATACACATGAAATTGTATTCGTGGGAATATAATAAGCAGTTCGTTTTAACCGAGGATTCGTTATAGCCGAGTTCGTTATAAAAGAAGTATTTTGTGTGAAAACTGATGCCAAAACGTCGGGACTTTAGAATTAGTTCGTTATAACCGAGAATTCGTTATAACCGAGTTCGTTATAACCGAGTTTGACTGTATTACAAATCGACTGTTTTATCGATTTATATTAAGAAATGGAAAGTGAGAATTACAAAATTTTTATATCAGTTGTTAATTCGAAAAAGAAAAACAATTTTTTTTATTAAAGCTAAAAATTTCTTTAAGATTCCTTAAGATGCCATCCGAAGGATGTAAAAATATTGAAAATAATTAAAATAAAAATGAATATTTTTTTTAAAAACAACTGTGGCCTCGAGATTGTCTATTAATTAATATAGAAGATAAAAAATTCCTTTTAACACAATTAAAATTTCAGAGAGGTGTTTTTTCGCCAAATTTTTGATTTTTTTTTTTCAAAATTTTTGCAAAAAATCTAAAATTTAGTTTAATCACCAACTTTGAAAATTTATTGCTCGATAACAAGAAAAAACACCACCCGGAAATTTTAACAGCGTTAAAAGGACATTCTTAGTAAAAATGTTGGTTTTTAAAATCCAGGGTGTACTTGCCAGGAAAAAAGGACATAAATTTTAAATCCCCGAGTAAAAATAATTATATATAATCATATATAATTATATATAGTTATATATGTTTATATATAGGGCTATATATAATTATATATAAACTTATGTTCTAGGAAAATTCTCGTTTGGAATTATATATAATTATATATTGCCTTATATATAATTATATATGCTATATATAATTATATATATTTATATATAACGTACTTTAAAAGCTAAAAAAAAACTTACTTATACTAAAATTCTAGTTAATATTTTATCTATTACAACGCGGTTATACGAAAAAAGATATTTTCTAATAAAGATGTTAATTTTATAAAACCTTTAAGGTTTTTTATACGAAAGATAAGATAAGTAAGGTTTAGTGGTAGCCGAAAGTTGTAGACTACATGGAGGATACGTTGATTTCCAGATAACATAATATTCGGTTGTTATTAAAAAAATTTTAAAAGTAAATCCATCATATTTAGATAAATTTTCACAGCCAATTTTTTTTTGACATAAAACGTTATAGACTCTACACACCTAAGCTGAAATCTCGCTCAAAAGATTTTGATCATATCGTGGAACTATATTCAATTTGAGCTATCTTCTCGGTTGACGAAAATGAGTTTTTGATGGCAAAATGTTCGTTGGCGTAAGTGTCATCTATGGTATTAATTTCAGAACAAAAAAATTATTTTAAGACTATTTTATTACAAAAATAGCATGAGCTATGTGAAACCATGTTTTTTTATAAATAAAAATTTGAGCTATCTACAGTATAGTTTACTAGAGTAAACTTTTAAATTTAAATTTTTTTGATATTATCACTTTTTAGACGGGTTTTCTATCAATAAAAATAACGGCATAGTTTTTTTGGAAAATTTCAACTCCTTTCCGCGGTTAAAAACGCGGTTTTTCACCCTTATTTCGATGCGGAGCAAAAACGGATAAACTTTTTGCATATTTTATTTGCCAATTCGATTGTACAGCAAACACAAGCTTCATGAAGGTTCCAAATAATGGCGATAAAGCGCGAAAAAATCGATGATTTAAAAAAAAAACTTAAAAGTATTTTTTAACACCTTTTCTGGAAGGGCTTAAAAAACTGAGAAATATGGTACCAAAATCATATTTTTATCATAATCCGTTAAAAAGTTATAAAGCTTTAAAGTGTATATTTAATGAGCTATCTGCTTAGGTTGATTAATTTCAAATAAAAAAGGTTGAGCTATCTGCTGTAACTCAGCGAATAATACGAATTTTTTAAAAAAAGGCACATGTAAAATTTAGTAGTAATTATTAATTAATATTGTAAAAGATCGAATGACAAAACATTTAAAAATACGCGAATGCGACGGTTTTTTTGCTCTCCTGAAGAGTTTTGTTTTTTTAGTTAGCTCAAATTGAATATAGTTTAACGATATGATAGTGTATAAAATGATAAAGTACCAAATGATCGAAACTTCGTTTGAAGGAGATTTTAGCGTATGTTGGGCATTTTATCATATTTTTGCAAAAAAAATCAATTAAAAAACTGCATTGTTTTACAACTCCCAAAATATGTAATTGTTGTTTGTTTTCCTTTTTGTTTTTTATTTTGCATTTCGTTTATTTTGAAAAATAAAAAAAAAAACAATTTGAAATATCTATGTCCAAATTTAGACAGGGCAATTTTAATTGCCGCAATTCTGATTTTATAGTTTGTCGGAGAGAGAGGGAAGAATCTTATCTCTCTCTCTGATACACTAAAAAATCAGAATTGCCGCAATTAAAATTGCCCAATGTAAATTCGGTCTATCAAAACCAAAAAAAAAAAAAAATATTTAAATTGTCGTTTTTTTTAATTCGGAAAATTTTTTAACAAAATTAAACATCAAAATTATGTCGCGAAATTAACTACATACATAAATGGATTAAAAATCAACGAATTTGGAAAACAAACTGGTAAGTTTTTTCTTAACTAAAAGTCATTAATGTAAAAATATAAATTATTGTTTTTCTGTAAAGACAGTCGAGCTCAGGCTCTAATTATAATTATGTATTATAATTTTTTGATTTGTTATGTATGGTTTTGAATTGAGAAAAGTGTGAAAGAAAAATTTTAATTTTTCTAAAAATTTAGACATCCTGGTTTGTTTCTTACTAGTTTCATATTATCCAGTTATAATAATCTTCAGAAAAACTTTTAATGTCAATTTATTTAGTTAATAGTCAATAAAACTCTATATGTGAAAATTATTTACAGATCGCAGCCGACAAGGATTGAACTCATCATCATCTGTAATACTTTGCTATTAACTGCTTGTAACGTACAATCACTCTAGACCGATACGCCAAGTAGGCTGTTAAGCAAGTATCAACTAAATCTGATTTTTTCAATTCGAGTGTAGTTGTTACTGTTGTTTTTTTCTTACAGAAGAGTATGTTATTGTAATTTTTGTAAACAAACTTATTTTTAGTAATCATTATTCTTCTTCCTCTCCTTCATCAATTCTGATCTAAGTACTTATTTTTGCAAACATTGCCAGACATGGTCTATATTTTAGACACAAATGTTAGGTGTTGCCATTTTTCCAAAGATACTGATTGCCACTTAGGGCGACTTATAGTCGTTATTTTTAAATTATTGTTTTTCTGTAAAGACAGTCGAGCTCAGGCTCTAATTATAATTATGTATTATAATTTTTTGATTTGTTATGTATGGTTTTGAATTGAGAAAAGTGTGAAAGAAAAATTTTAATTTTTCTAAAAATTTAGACATCCTGGTTTGTTTCTTACTAGTTTCATATTATCCAGTTATAATAATCTTCAGAAAAACTTTTAATGTCAATTTATTTAGTTAATAGTCAATAAAACTCTATATGTGAAAATTATTTACAGATCGCAGCCGACAAGGATTGAACTCATCATCATCTGTAATACTTTGCTATTAACTGCTTGTAACGTACAATCACTCTAGACCGATACGCCAAGTAGGCTGTTAAGCAAGTATCAACTAAATCTGATTTTTTCAATTCGAGTGTAGTTGTTACTGTTGTTTTTTTCTTACAGAAGAGTTTGTTATTGTAATTTTTGTAAACAAACTTATTTTTAGTAATCATTATTCTTCTTCCTCTCCTTCATCAATTCTGATCTAAGTACTTATTTTTGCAAACATTGCCAGACATGGTCTATATTTTAGACACAAATGTTAGGTGTTGCCATTTTTCCAAAGATACTGATTGCCACTTAGGGCGACTTATAGTCGTTATTTTTAAATTATTGTTTTTCTGTAAAGACAGTCGAGCTCAGGCTCTAATTATAATTATGTATTATAATTTTTTGATTTGTTATGTATGGTTTTGAATTGAGAAAAGTGTGAAAGAAAAATTTTAATTTTTCTAAAAATTTAGACATCCTGGTTTGTTTCTTACTAGTTTCATATTATCCAGTTATAATAATCTTCAGAAAAACTTTTAATGTCAATTTATTTAGTTAATAGTCAATAAAACTCTATATGTGAAAATTATTTACAGATCGCAGCCGACAAGGATTGAACTCATCATCATCTGTAATACTTTGCTATTAACTGCTTGTAACGTACAATCACTCTAGACCGATACGCCAAGTAGGCTGTTAAGCAAGTATCAACTAAATCTGATTTTTTCAATTCGAGTGTAGTTGTTACTGTTGTTTTTTTCTTACAGAAGAGTTTGTTATTGTAATTTTTGTAAACAAACTTATTTTTAGTAATCATTATTCTTCTTCCTCTCCTTCATCAATTCTGATCTAAGTACTTATTTTTGCAAACATTGCCAGACATGGTCTATATTTTAGACACAAATGTTAGGTGTTGCCATTTTTCCAAAGATACTGATTGCCACTTAGGGCGACTTATAGTCGTTATTTTTAAATTATTGTTTTTCTGTAAAGACAGTCGAGCTCAGGCTCTAATTATAATTATGTATTATAATTTTTTGATTTGTTATGTATGGTTTTGAATTGAGAAAAGTGTGAAAGAAAAATTTTAATTTTTCTAAAAATTTAGACATCCTGGTTTGTTTCTTACTAGTTTCATATTATCCAGTTATAATAATCTTCAGAAAAACTTTTAATGTCAATTTATTTAGTTAATAGTCAATAAAACTCTATATGTGAAAATTATTTACAGATCGCAGCCGACAAGGATTGAACTCATCATCATCTGTAATACTTTGCTATTAACTGCTTGTAACGTACAATCACTCTAGACCGATACGCCAAGTAGGCTGTTAAGCAAGTATCAACTAAATCTGATTTTTTCAATTCGAGTGTAGTTGTTACTGTTGTTTTTTTCTTACAGAAGAGTTTGTTATTGTAATTTTTGTAAACAAACTTATTTTTAGTAATCATTATTCTTCTTCCTCTCCTTCATCAATTCTGATCTAAGTACTTATTTTTGCAAACATTGCCAGACATGGTCTATATTTTAGACACAAATGTTAGGTGTTGCCATTTTTCCAAAGATACTGATTGCCACTTAGGGCGACTTATAGTCGTTATTTTTAAATTATTGTTTTTCTGTAAAGACAGTCGAGCTCAGGCTCTAATTATAATTATGTATTATAATTTTTTGATTTGTTATGTATGGTTTTGAATTGAGAAAAGTGTGAAAGAAAAATTTTAATTTTTCTAAAAATTTAGACATCCTGGTTTGTTTCTTACTAGTTTCATATTATCCAGTTATAATAATCTTCAGAAAAACTTTTAATGTCAATTTATTTAGTTAATAGTCAATAAAACTCTATATGTGAAAATTATTTACAGATCGCAGCCGACAAGGATTGAACTCATCATCATCTGTAATACTTTGCTATTAACTGCTTGTAACGTACAATCACTCTAGACCGATACGCCAAGTAGGCTGTTAAGCAAGTATCAACTAAATCTGATTTTTTCAATTCGAGTGTAGTTGTTACTGTTGTTTTTTTCTTACAGAAGAGTTTGTTATTGTAATTTTTGTAAACAAACTTATTTTTAGTAATCATTATTCTTCTTCCTCTCCTTCATCAATTCTGATCTAAGTACTTATTTTTGCAAACATTGCCAGACATGGTCTATATTTTAGACACAAATGTTAGGTGTTGCCATTTTTCCAAAGATACTGATTGCCACTTAGGGCGACTTATAGTCGTTATTTTTAAATTATTGTTTTTCTGTAAAGACAGTCGAGCTCAGGCTCTAATTATAATTATGTATTATAATTTTTTGATTTGTTATGTATGGTTTTGAATTGAGAAAAGTGTGAAAGAAAAATTTTAATTTTTCTAAAAATTTAGACATCCTGGTTTGTTTCTTACTAGTTTCATATTATCCAGTTATAATAATCTTCAGAAAAACTTTTAATGTCAATTTATTTAGTTAATAGTCAATAAAACTCTATATGTGAAAATTATTTACAGATCGCAGCCGACAAGGATTGAACTCATCATCATCTGTAATACTTTGCTATTAACTGCTTGTAACGTACAATCACTCTAGACCGATACGCCAAGTAGGCTGTTAAGCAAGTATCAACTAAATCTGATTTTTTCAATTCGAGTGTAGTTGTTACTGTTGTTTTTTTCTTACAGAAGAGTTTGTTATTGTAATTTTTGTAAACAAACTTATTTTTAGTAATCATTATTCTTCTTCCTCTCCTTCATCAATTCTGATCTAAGTACTTATTTTTGCAAACATTGCCAGACATGGTCTATATTTTAGACACAAATGTTAGGTGTTGCCATTTTTCCAAAGATACTGATTGCCACTTAGGGCGACTTATAGTCGTTATTTTTAAATTATTGTTTTTCTGTAAAGACAGTCGAGCTCAGGCTCTAATTATAATTATGTATTATAATTTTTTGATATAAATTTATATGAATATTTATGTTTGCAGATTTTTAATGGTGGCCCTCAATATCCCTTTTAAAACATGACAGCATCAACAGCAGATGGACTTTTCAAAAAATAAAAATTCAGAATAAATGGTACATATAATCCACAACCTAAAATTTACAAAATCATCAAGATGTCTTGCTTCTAAATTTGTGGTAATTTTTTTATGATAATTTCGTCAGAACCATAATGAAGAAGTGCGGCAGTAAGCTGCCTTAATCAGTGAACATAATACAAATCAATTATGTTTGATTTAAACAGACTCACTGCAACACTGCTATATTGTGGTTCTGGCTTTATTCAAAGTCTTACTGCCAGCCCTAGCAATATGGCGAAAAATTTATGTTGAAATTCGTACTTCTTTAAAAAAAAACATGTATATTAAAAGGTGTTTTAAAAAATGTTTTTTTCCACCAGACTTAGTACTGGTAGCAAAAGAGCACTTTTTAAAATACCTTTGAAAATGTATGAACTTATTGAAGGAAGTACTGTTTCGCCACATTGCCAGTGCTAGAAGTAAGACCATGAATACCTACAATGTAAACATTAATTTTTTGACAATACACATGTTAATATGTATGTTTGAATTTCTGATTGTAAATATGTTTCTTGTAATAAATATTATCAAAATATATATAATTTTGTGTTTTTTAACTTACTACAAAGGTTTCATTCAGGAAAAATTTTGGAAAATTATGCAAAATCTAGACCAAATTTTATAGGGCACATTTTTATCTAATTATATATAATTTTATCTAATTATATATAACTAGATATACCCATTTTTTGGATATAATTATATATAACTATATCTAATTATATATATTTATGTATAATTATATATAATTATATCCACCATTTTTTGGATATAATTATATATAATTAGATATAGCCCTATATATAATTATATATTGCCCTATATATAATTATATATTGCCCTATGTCAATTTTTTCTACTCGGGTCTTCATAGTTTTATCAAGAATATTTTCATAGATAGTTTTTTGTACAACTTACGATTTCCGAGTAAAAAAAACAAAAAAAAACTATCTAGACCCAGATCAAACTATTTGATTTTTTCAAAATTTTTGCGAAAAATCAATTATTGGGCTCTCTAACAAACTTTGAAAATTGATTGCTCAATAATACGAAAAAAACACCTTTCTGAAATTTTAACAGCGTTACAAGCACATTTTAGACTTTTATACAAAATTTTGCTTTTTGAAATCCATGGTGCTCTTGCCAGGAAAAAAGGACATTCCAATATTGTTTGCAAAAATTTTTTATTAAAATTTTTTAAAATTTTAAAAGGACGTTCTTAGTAAAAATTTTGGTTTTTGAAATCCATGCATGGTGAAAAAACAGAAAAAATATCTAGAGCCACCTAATTGATTTTTTCAAAATTTTTGCTAAAAAATCAATTATTGGGCTCTCCAACAAACTTTGAAAATTGATTGCTCAATAAAAAAACTTTCTGAAATTTTAACAGCGTTACAAGCACATTTTAGACTTTAATACAAAATTTTGCTTTTTGAAATCCATGGTGCCCTTGCCAGGAAAAGGGATATTCCAATATTATTTTAAAATTTTTTTTTTAATTTTTTTTTTTAATTTGTTTTTTAAATTTTTTTAAAATTTTTTTTTTTTTTCAAAAGTTAAAATCTTCTTAATTTTATTTACAATATTGTTGTTATTATTTTTTTTGTACAACTTCGGTTTTCGAGTACAAAAATGGTAAAAAAAGTCTATTAGTTAATATTACCAAAAAACCGTTTTTTAAAGTATTGATCCAAAAATATGGTTTTTAATCATTTTTGAAGCTCTGTCAAATAACTACAAATTAAAAAAATCGCTGATCCGCCAGTTAAATTGACCATAGATTTGCTCACCTATTTAGAAAATTTTCCAAATCAGATCCGAAAACTGATCCTTAAAAACAAATTTGTCAGATATAAATGACCCAGAACCACACGCAGAGAAAAAATATGGTTGCGACATAATCACGGCAACTATACTATGATCTCTAAACCCAGTTATAATTGCAGCAATCAAGTTATTGTTTTTGAAATTGTATTTAAACATTTATATTTTTGTTTCAGGCATTTAATAGTCTCTCCAATCATGATAAAATAATTGCTACATTCAAAAGTACAATATGGTTGTTGTAACAATGTTATAGTTAATTATATTCTCGACACACCAAAAATTTGAACATTATATGATTATAACAATCATTAGATAATCACAACTTAATGAAAATTGATTTTTGCAAACATTGTCTGGTAGGTTATTCATCAGTTTAGTGTTTTGCCAGCAAGCAGTTAGTCGCAAAGACGCCACTTACAATTAGCTCTTTAAAAAATTTAAGGAAATTGGATTAAAAAAATTGGATCAACGCAGGAGGAAATGAAATACAAAAATCTACTTTTTATTATTTATTTATTGTGCGGTTTAAAAATAACTTTCCATTTTAAATAAAAACTTCAAATCGAAAATATTAAAGTGTTTTTTGTGCATTTTTTATACCCTCCACTCTAGTGATAGAGGGTATATATAAGTTTGTCATTCCGTTTGTAACACATCGAAATATTGGTCTAGGACCCCATAAAGTATATATATTCATGATCCTTGATCGATTTTAAGTCGATCTAGCGATGTCCGTCCGTCCGTCCGTCCGTCTGTCTGTCTGTCTGTCCGTTGAAAACACGCTAACTTTTGAAAGACTCCTGAAGTTTGACATATATGTTCTCCATTTACCGGGTCAGGTTGGTATTGCAATCCAGCGAAATCGGTCAAGTGGTTCAAAAGTTATGAGCAAAAGTGTAAATTTCGGCAAGGGTATTTTTCGAATTTACAAGATTAAAACCACTTTATCTTTCGAAAGACAATTCTGAGGGGGCTGAAGCTTAGCATATATATTTGTCGTTCCCCAAGGCTGTTTGGTTTTGAATTTCAGCAAAATCAGTTCAGTGGTTCAAAAGTAATAAGCAAAGCACTGAATTTCAGATTTGTTTCACCTTAAACTGTTGAAAACCCGTTAAACAAGTTTTAGAAGCATGGTGAAATACCAGTTTTTTAAAAATTGTTGTTGTTTGTTTTCTTGTCGTGGGGTGCAGTTTAGTTGTTAGACAAGTAAATATTTGTTATTGTTTTGATATTGTTTTTGTAACTGTATGTAACGGTGTATAGTAAGAATTTTTGGAAAAAAAAAACCAAATGAAGTAAAATAAAAAGTGGGAAATATGTGAAATATTTTTTTTGTATTGCATGTAGGTATAAAACAACAAAAATATTTTACAAAGTAATTTTGTTACTCAACGAAATTGTACACTAAAAAAAATATTTACACTAAAAAAAATGTTACACTCAAAAAAAATGTATACATTATTTTTTTTTTTGTAATGAAATGCCACACTCAAAAAATGCTGACAGTCAAAAAAATTTTACACTCAAAAAAATTTGATTGATTAAAAAAAGTTTTACTCAAAATAATATATTTCTAATAAAAAATTTGTGATGCAATTTTTTGAATTTTTTTTAGAAAATTACTATCAGATGACATTGTGGAGGGTATTCATAGATTCGACCAAGTCGAACTTAATTTTTCTACTTGTTATTTACTGAATGTGTTATAATTGCTGACAATAATTTTAATTTTGTAACAAATATGTTATGATTGCAGCAAATATGTTATGATTTTGTCAATAAATTAATGGTTTATACAATCATTCAATGTTAGCTGACAAAAATGTTATCGTTGATGAAATTTTTTTTATAAAAATGCCATAAGTTTATTGCACATCATTGATGTAAAACGCAGGTTGCCACTAAATGGAACCAAAATTAATAAAATGGTTTCATATTTATAAAAACAAAAAATAAATTGTTGGTGTGAACTGTATAAAAAAAGTAATGAAGAATTTCTATAAACGTGTGGTATTAAAGCATAATATATTTTCTCAATTTCAACAAAAAAATAAAATATTAAACTGGAATCATATTATGATAATTATATAACATTTAGGCCATTATTGCCGCAATCATACAATGATTAACATTCCTTGTTGCCTTCAATCATATTAACATTATTGCTACAATCATATTCCCAATCATAATATGACGCTCTTAAATCATGATCACCGCAACCATGTTTTTTTTCTGCGTGCAGACATTGAACTATTTCATGATCTAATTGAGGATCAACAAGTTTAAGATAAATTATTTTTGGGCTGAATTTATAAAAGTTCATAGATTCTAGAACTGAATAATAGAATAGTTTTTGTAGTTGTTTAAAAACAATACATTTTTAAAGGTTGCTGATGACATTAGGTCACGATTTCTGAATCAGATAAAAAAGGTTTTAATTTGTTTCAAGCTTAAGTAAGTCAGTAACCAATGGGTGTTTAATTCGTAGAGAAAAATAAATTAGCAACTGAATTCTTCAATTTCAAATTGGATTGTTGCTAATATATTCAGCTGTGACCACCGAATTTTGAAACTTTTTTGATAACAAGTCAGTATAACATCCGAATTCAGTTGTGACTACCGTTATCCAATTGTGACAACCTAAATGCAAATGTATCAATATAATTTTTGTTGCATTAACAGACTTTTGATTGGAAATTGTCAAATTTGTTTTCTGTATGTTGTTTTACCATAAGTTTTATAGTCACCCAGAAAATCCATTAACATTTCTAAAGCTACGCTTCTCATCGAGTTAAAATGATAATAAAAAGCTTTTTTTTAAAAGGTCATTAAAAATCTAAATTACTTGACAACATCAGCTTTTGTTAATATTTTATTTTAATTGCATATAACTTCTGTTTTTTTTGTTAAATATATTTTTTTTTTGTAATTTATTTAAATAAAACTTAATGAAATCATTTTTTTTTACTTTGTACTTCTTTTTAATACAAAACATGCTTTGTTTAAATTTTTTTTTATAACTTAATTCAACTCGCCATTATATTTTTAACTTGTTTGTTTAATAATTACAATGACATTTTTTTTTTATATATTTAAATTTTGTCATGTTGTTTGCAGTTTTTTTAAAAAAATATTAATTTTTTTCCATTCATAAACCCAAATTTTTGTTTTAATGAAAGTTTACAAATTTTTTATTAATTCATAATTTCTTAATAAACATCACAGATATTATTGTTTACTTTGTTAAAAAAAGAAAATTGCTTATTCAAAAATTTTGTTGGTTTTTTTTATAATAAAAAAGAAAGAAATTTTGAAATATTTTTTTTTGGTGAATTGAAATAAATGGCGCTTGTAAAGCAAAATGATATGAACTCAATTTATTTAGCAATTGTTACAAAATATTTTGGAAATTAATTTAAATTAACTTACCTTATTATATATTATTTGCTACACATTGCAAAAGATGATGTTGATATCTGCAAAAAAAAAATTGAATTGTTAATAAAAAATAATAATGGATTTTTTGATTTTTCCAAATTAAATATAATAATTAGTAAATAAAACATTAATTTTTTTCAAGAGAAGTTTTTAAAAATTGAAGATATTATCGAAAAATATATATTTTTATGATTATCTTTCTATTCCAAATCTTCCGTTTTCTAAATTTTTGTAAGAAAGTGAGATTTTTTTTTTATTTTAAGCTAAGTACTTTGTTTTTTACGGAAAAGTTTCACTTAAACTTTAAACGCCTCAAATCGCAATAAAACATTTAAAAATCAACAACTTTTGACACAAAGAAACAATCATAAAAAGACTGAAATGTCACTTTTTCACGGCAATTTAAATTGTCTTGTTTAATCAAAATGCGTGAAAACTTTTCTAAAATTTCCCTATAATTCCTCCATATAAAAAAAAATAAATTACCCAGGAAAATTTTTTAGAACCGATTCTGACAACACTTGTTCTAGAACAGGTTCTTCGGTAATTATACACTATTACACTTTAATTATTCAGAACAAGTTAAGTGAAAATTATTGTGAATCTTTTTCTCTGCAATCAAAGTTTCATAACATTTTGGTTCTCAGGAATTGAAAAAAAATTATGTGTCAAAAAAATTAAAAAAATAAATATCAATTTTTTGTTAACCAAGAAGAAAACACGAAATTCTAAAATTATCAGGATATAATCGTGAAAATTGTTGATACAAAGGTAAGTAAATTAAATTTTGATTGTCTGGGTCGGGTCAAATGCTAATAAAATAATGTTTTCCATTTTTGTTTGCAGAAAATTCATGTTCTGGTATATCATTATTGCAAAGCCCAAAATGCAATTTTGGAGGAGACAAAGTATTTAGATGTGGATGTGGATGTGAATATTCCATGTCATATAAGATTATCTTTATATTTACTTAATAAATTAATGCAATTTAAAATATTTTTTTAATTCTCATTTCTGTTCCAAATTTTACTTCTAGAACCGATTCCGAAGAACAAAAATATGTTCTAATTTTGTTTACAAACACCTGTTGCTTTTGGGACAATCCCTTTGTAAAAAGAATCGGTGTTGCACAAGAATTAGAACAGGTTCTAGGGAAGTATAAGTTGTTCCACAATCGGTTCTTTGCAACCGAAAATTTTCCTGGGTATGGTAACAATTTATTTTTTTTTTATAAGGAGTTTGACAGATTTACCCGTGAAATCGAACAGAGAAGTTCTCTGAACGAACAACGCTTTAGTTGTTAATTCACATTCGATTTCCTCATCTTCTTCCATGCATTTTGATCATCTCTCCCAATCCTTGCAATTGTAAATTATCTATTTTAAAGATTTTTAACAGGAAAATGATAGTGAGAATTACAGCAATATCTAATTTATAGTTATTTGGAAAATACAATTCGGTATTTAACAACTATACAATCTAATGAGATATCTTTACACAAAATCTTTTTTATAAACAATTTTTGATCATCTCTGCAAATGTTCAATTTACTACTCGTCTGCTTTAAAGATCTTTAACACAAAATAGAAAGTGAGAATTACATCATTGCTTAAAAGCCAATCGTATTTAATTTTATTCAAAGTTTTTTTTTTTTTGCCACAATTATTGATTGTTTTGCAAATACTAAACTAATGTTATGAATCTTTAAAGAAACTCTATCTAATTTAAAGAAATTAGTTATCTTCACAAAATAACACCCAGAATTGAAAAATTCATTCATTTATTGTTAATTTTAAAAACATTTTAATGTTCAAGTAAATTTTCTTTCTCCATAAAAAAAAAAATTAACTAAATAAACATTTAAAGCAACACCTTTAATGTAAAGGTTGCATGTGTATAAAAATGACATACGTCATGTAGAGTCTACAAAATGCTTCTTTTTCTTCAACTATCTACACTCAAAAAAAATGGTAAAAATTTTTCTTCTTGAAACAAAATCTTGAATTTTATTGAATTTTTAATTATTCTAAATTTTCTTAAATTTTTCTGATATTTTTATACCCTACACCACTCAGTGGTACAGGGTATAATGAGTTTGTTTGTAACTACCCGAAATATTGGTCCTAGACCTATCTTCAAGTATACCGATCGACTCAGAATTACTTTTTGAGTCGATTTAGCGATGTCCGTCCGTCCGTCCGTCCTTCTGTCCATCCGTCTGTCCATCTATTGGTTTAAGCACGATACAGGTTGGAATTTTTAATAAATTGATTTGAAATTTGAAGCTTAAGCATATTTTGGCCCAAAGACAAAGCCTATTGAAATTGGAGAAAATCGTTCCATGTTCAGACCTAGCCCCCATACAAACACCCCCTTTGGATTCGGCTTAAATGACTCTAATAACCGTATTATAATAGATATCGCTTTGAAATTCAGCAGGTAATCAAATTTTGTGTGCACAAATCATCATTCTAAATTTCAAAGGAATCGGTTCAGTCCTTCGTGTAGTCCCCTTACAAACCACCCTCCCGATATTCACATAATTCCCTCAAAATTCATAAAAATGGAAATATTTGGCAAAAAATTAAACGGGTACTTTAGTAACCTAATTAAATCGGAATGTAATTGGACCATTTTTGGACTTATGTTAGTCCCCCATATAAAAATTTCGACCGATATTCAGTTAAATCGATATATTGACAAAAAAATAAACCAATTCCACTAAAATTTGACCTGTGTGTGTTTTCTACACTAAATAAAGATCTAACAAAGGACAGATCCGGAATCGGTCCATGTTTGGACTTGGGACCCATTTTCCGGAAAACACTGGTGAAGGGTATCATATGGTCGGTCTTGACCGACTATAACATTCTTACTTGTTTTTATTATTTTTTCATCACAAACATTTTTGTCTTATTATTTTTTCATCAAAAAACTTTTTTCATCTGAAAACTTTTTTTCATCAAAATTTCATTTTTCATACAATTTTTTTTTCAACAAATAAGTATATTTTTCTCATTAAATTTTCTCATTAAATCTTTTTTTCCCAATTTTGTTTTTTATATAAATTTTTGTTTTTATCGTCAAATATTTTTTTCATCAAAATTTGTTTTTCCATGTCAAGTCTAGACAAGATCTTGACGGCTAACTCGTGCAAAAAATGACCAGCATAAATAAATCTCAAACTGAATAATTATTTTCTTTAAAATTATTCTATGAGAATATCATGGTGTACTTAGTTATATAAAATGACCTCGAGCTAAAATAAACCTACTCAAAATATAATATTTTTATTTTTTTGCATCAAACATTTTTTTTTATAATTTTTTTTTTCACCAACCTTTTTTTCACCAATTTTTTTTTCATAGTGTGTTTTATTCATCATAAATATTTTTTCTTGAATTTTTTTTTTCTTCAAAATTTTTATTTTTCTTAAATTTTTTTTTTTATCAAAATTTTTTTTTATTAAAACTTTTTTAACAATTTTTTTTTTTATCAAAATTTTTTTTTGTCAAAAATTTTTTCATCAACATTTTCTTTCCATATCAAGGCTTGACAAGATTGTGAAGAGATCGAAACATAAATCGTGCAAAAATGACCAGCATAAATAAATTACAAACTGAAAATCATCATGGTGAAATTAGTAAAGAAAAAAGACCTCGAGCTAGAATAAACCAACTCAAAAAATATTTTTTTTTATCATTATTTTTGCCTTATACCGAATTCAAACCTGAGGTAAAATCTCGTTCGAACGAGATTTCGATCATACGATGGTGTATAAAACGAAACCATTAATCGAAATCGCGATCGAACGAGATTTCACCTCAGGTGTAAATAGGCCCTTAATTATTTTGTTCATCATATTTGTTTTTTACTATCAAAATTTAGATTTTCATAAAATTTTTTTTTCATAAATTTTTTTTTTTCTCAAAATTTTTAAAACATGTTTTTTTTACCAAAAATTGTTTTTCACGAAAATTTGTTTTTAACAATTTTTTTTCACCAAATTTTTTTTTTCATAATTTTTTTCATAATTTTTTTTTATTCATTTTTTTTCATCAAAAACTATTTTTTATTAAACAATTTATTTATTTTCACTACTTTTTTTTCATTAAATTTTTTTTACTATTTATTTTACCAAAATTACTTTTTATATCAAGCCTGAACTTCTTATGATATAAAAATATTTTATTTGTTTAACAAAAGTAAAAAAAAACCAAGGTGGAGTGTTAAATGCGTCTGTGCCGAATCTTTCATAGCCTCCACAATGTAAAAAAAAATGCACTTACAATTTTATAATTTTTTATGTCCACGCCCACAAAAGGGGCTAAAAAGTTAAAATTTTAAGTCTTTTTGTGGTTGGTTTAGTTCTTCAAGGGGAAGCTTCTTCCCCCTGGTCCGATTTCGTCCATTTAAGAACATTTTCAGCCTATGAACACAGAACATATTTTTGCCAAATTTCGGGAAGGTAGCTTGTTTGGTTTGGACCGCTGAGTGCTCTCCGCAAACGGACTGGCTGACGATCATTGCTAGAATGTATTTGATTCGATTTTGCTTAATTACCCAATTTACGGCTCTTTTGGCTTGCACTACATCTTGCTTTTCACAAAATTCGATATTTCAATTTTTTTTTGCATAGAATGACAAACAAATATAACGTTATCTTCTTTCTTCTTCTTTATAATATATATAAAAATAAGTTGCATTGAGTTTTTAATGTGTTTTCTAAGTAACGCGTGAACCGATTTTGTTTCTGCAAACTTCCCATGGAAGGTGATGGCAATACCAGTATTTTTATTTATATAGTCTTTTTATGCGCATTTGTTCATCGGTTATATGCATTTAGTGCACTACCAATGTAATACGTTTTCTTTGTAATGCGTTAATCGCTTGCTTCAGTAAATTGCTTCAGTAAATTTCCCATGAAAGGTGACGTCATCACCCATGTTTTTATATAAATACGGTGTTTTTATGTGTATTCGTTTATGAGTTATATGCATTTTAGCGCACATAATACAAAAAATGTTGCATTGTGTTTGTAATGCATGTTCTCTGTAATACGTGAACCGATTTTGTTTCGGAAAATTTTCCATGACTGGTGACGTCAATACCAGGATTTTTACCTGTTTATTTCTATGTGTATTGGTTCATGTGTTAAATGAATTTTAGTACACATACACTCATATTTTTGCGGATGTGGTGTTGTACATTGGTACTTTTCGATTTCCTGAATAATAGTGGTCTTATAAACTTGACATTTTTGAAAACAACTTTGCTTCGGCAAGTTCTCCCAATCTTCAGCAAAACATTATTACTATTTAATGCTTTGTGCAAGAGTACAAAATATGCAGGCTTTTTAGTTCTGACCATAGAAAAACAAAGTGCGTATTTTAAACACATTCCACGTTAAATGAGTTTAGTATTACAAAATTGCACTTGAGATATGAGGTGCATTTACACTTTGAGTTTCAACTTTTTATGCAATGGTCCGATTTCACCAATTTTAACATACAAGCAAATTATGGTAATGGCAAATATATAGGAATTTAATAAAGTCCCCTAGAAATCATAGATGCCCTTAAAAATTGATTTCAACAGACATACCGACTAAATAATGGGTAAAAAGAGTTGAAAGCAATATAGGATCACTTTTAAATAGTTTATGAAGTGTTGAAAGGTCTCTTCTGTGGCACACGCCAATATTCATAAGATTTGAAATAAGAATAGGTTAAAGCAGGCATTTTAATTTTCAATATCTAACTTTTTTTCGCTGAGTGTATCAAACATCATACACATATGTTGGAAATACTAGTATAATAATGATGATCATATGCTCGTAAGTTGAGAGTACGGTTTTTTGTTGTTCATAACAACTTGTTGCTTAGACTATTGTGGTTTGTAGGCTCAGTTAGTTTTTTTGGTACTTGCGTTGTCTGTATATATATGCCTGATGACATGCGCTTTAAGCCTTTTGATGCCATGACAGTTGCATTCATATATAACCCACAAACAAATATACGCAAGTAATACAAAGCAAATTAAAAAAAAAAAAACGAAAAAAATAATTCATGTAGCATAGTGTCATACTTAACTTGCCACAACCAACAGCAACAACAAAAACAACAAAGAAACATACAACAAAATACCAAACATTTGACTTGATGCGATTATATGCACGCACATCTTAAGTCAAGTCCAAAACTAAGAATAAGAAGAAGCAGCACATACAAAAATAAAATTTAAAACCCCAAAAGAAGACGAATCTGCTTATCTACGGTGATCCATCATTGGCCCAAAAGCTACAAAGCAAAAAAAAAAAAAGACAATCTCCTCTGCAGTGCAACATAACAAAAAAAAAAAAATACTTTGCATATTATAAAAGGTTCTGGTTTTTGCAGTTTTTTTTTTGGCGAGAAAGAAATTTATAGGCCACAGGTGATTTTTGTATATTTGTGCCAAGACCATCATCGCACAAAAGAAATCTTAATATGCGGGCGTTAAGACTAAAAATATGCACAAAAAAAAAAAATATGTCAGAACCTTTTTAAAAACCATAAAACAACAAGTGTCACCTTTAGTTTTAGGATAAAAAATCCAAAAAAAGTAATATGAAAAACATACAGGAACCAGAAAAACCAGTGAATCAAAAAATTAAAACAACAAAACCAAAAAAAAAACAAAAAGAAACACATTCTTTGGTTATTCGGTTTGTATATTGATTACGCTCCCACGGTTTTTACATGTTAAAAGTATTAAAAAAAAAAAAACTCAGTCAACCTTAAAAACAGGAAATTTTATTTAAAAAAAAACCGCAAGAATTGAAGATTATAGAAAACCAAATAAACACCCTCATTTAGAAGAGAGCTTGCAAAACAAAAGGACTTGAATTTTACATTAAGAAAAGGAAGTTTTTACATTTCAGTAAATAAGTTAAATAATTAAGCTTAATATCATTAAATAAAAAAAGTTGATATGTAAAGAAAAAAGCTTAATTTGAAAGTACTTGCACGTATCTCACTAAATACTGCCAACACAACGAAAAGTTTTGGATCGTTGAACACGACCGCTTTTAGAATTTTTGTCGTGTCGGCAGTTATAAGCGAGATATGTGCATTTTTAAATTTATGGGAATGCTAACTTTTGTAGACTCAAAATAAGGGGTCCACACCTGTGAATACTATGGGCATTCCAAGAACCAAAAATGTCCTTAATTTTGCTCTATCTTGCTTAGTTTGTGAGATATCGCCACTTTAATCTTTTTGTGGAAAAGTTCGAATAACCTGGTCTCAATTTTAAAGCTCATGATTTACAAAATTTTATATTACAAGTAAGTATTCTCTGTAAAAGCTTTTAAAATTAAAAAGCTTTTTAAATTTTTTACAGCCTGGACTTTTTTAGAAAATGAAAGCTCTCAACTTTTTATATAAAAATAAATAAAAGAAGTTTCAAAAATTTTAAAATTTAAAATTAAAAAGTTATTTACATTTTTTTACAGCCTGGACTTTTTTGGAAAATAAAAGCTCTCCACTTTTTATATTTTTGCTAATAATATATAAAGTTGCTTAAATAAGTAAAAGCTAAAACAATATTTATAATATGCTTAAAAGCTCATAATTGTAATAGATGCGTTAACATTTTTCAAAAGTTAACATTTATGCATGCGTAAAATGAAAAGCTTTTACATACATACTTTAATTAACTAAGAGTCTGTTAATTAAAGTCTTGTAAAAAACTTTAGATACATAAAGTTTAGTATCGCCGAGTAAATTTTAAAAAATGTTTTCAAATTTTTTGTAAATTCTAAAAGTTGGAAAAATCTTAAAAGCTTTTTTTCCAAATATTAACTCAAAAAACTTAGGAAGTCGGACTTAACACGTCTTGAAATACCTTAAATTAAAACTGTGTGCTAAAATATTAAATTAAATAGGAGTCTTCACTGCCTTGTAAAAAGCTTTAGTTTACTAAAGCTTAATATCTCAAAGTAAATTTTAAAAAACATTTTAAATAAAAAAAAATAATCAACACATTATTTAAAAAAAATTTAAATTAATTCTTAAAATTAAAAAGTTCTTAAAAGCTTTTTTTTCAAACCTAAACTGTTTAAACTTTGGAAGTCGCACTTAAGTCGTCTTAAAATGCTGTCACTAACAGTACAATTTTAACATATTTTTTAAGGAAATTATGTATTTTTAAATATAAAGCAAAAACTAAAGAGCTCAAAAAATTAAACACATTTTTTAAAACAATTTCTTTAACATTTTTTTAAGTTTTATTCAAAAGTCTTTTCAAAAGTCACTCACGCACCCATTTCAAATTCAGATATATAAGAGGTAATTTGACGAAAGGTGATAATCTTTACAATAAATAGTACTACCTCCGTCCCAAAATATTCTTAACATTTTTATAGATTTTTTTGTCCCAAAATAAACTTTACATTTTATTAAGCAGTGTTTAAGTTGAAATAATACAAGACAAAGTTTAAAAAACAATCTTATACTAATCTCGTGTACTAAAATTGTAACAAAATTAATTAAAAATATTTGCAAGATGTCCCTATTGCATCCATAATGCATTTATTAAAAACCGTTAAAAAGGCCTCTAGCGTAAAATTTCTCATTTCATACGCCGCATTTAGTAATTATTTTCATCTTTTCGACCATAGTGGACACCATGCCTGTTTGTAACGTCGAAAACAAGTTGTCTTATTTATCTGGATGCAGTTTATTGAATGCATTTTGCACGTGAATTGAAAAATTGCAAAGCTATAAAGAATTTCTAAATTATTGATATGTCCCGATATGTATTAACAAAAAAAAACAAAGCTTTTTCAAAAAATCCTCCATAATCCCAGCCAAAATATAGAAATGTTAAGATTATTTTGGGACGGAGGTAGTATATTGTTTTTATTCGCTTAAAGCTTTCCAAAAATTTATTACAATTTTAAACTTGGTCTTAAAAATTAGCAAGAGTTCTGAAAAATTGGTAAATTCTAAAAAGCTTTTATTATATCTAAGCTCTTTAAACCTACAAAGGTCAAATTGAAGTACTCTTGAAACATTGATTATACAAAGCTTTTTCAAGCTCTCGCCGAAATTTAATATCAAAATGCGATTATATAGAAATATAAATTATTGCAACATTAGTGTTAAGAAAAGCTACTAAAAAGCTTATGATATTTTTTGGCATCTGTATTCCTAAAAGCTGTTTTTAAGCTTTAATAAAAATTTAATTTCAAATGTGATTATATAGAACCAAAATGAATGAAATGTTAAGAAAGCTAGTAATAAGCTTTCATGCAAGCTTAAGTAAGCTTATCTTTAAAACAACACTTTTATCATTTTCGTATAAAATTTCAAATTCTAACACTTTTAGCTTATAGAAAAAGTAAAAAAAATAAATTATAGAAAAATTATATATTCATAAAAAGTCTTAAATTCATTTTTCTTCATAAAAGGTCTCAGGGTTAAAGTAAAAAAAATATTTTTTTTATAGAAAAATTCTATATTCATAAAAGGTCTTAAATTCATTTTCCTTAATAAAAGGTCTCAGGGCTTAACAAATTTTTCGTATAGAAAAGGTCTTAGACTCTGAGATATATATCGTATAGAAAAAGCCTCAGGTTCTAAAACATTTTTCTATAGAAAATGTTTCAGATTCTAAAACGTTTTTGCTGCATTAAAAGTTTCAGTTCTGAGAGCTTTTTCTCACAGAAAGTCTCAGATTCTAAAATTATTTTTCAATAGAAAAAGTCTTAGCTTTATACATTTTTCTTAAAGAAAAAGTTTTAGATTCTGAAATCTTTTTCCTTAGAACAAAAAGTCTCTGATTCGGAGACCTTTATCCTATGAAAAAGTCTCAGAATCTGAGACCTTTTTTCTATAGAAAAAGTTCCTATAGAAAATGTCTTAGGTTCTGAGACCTTTTTCGTATAAAAAAAGTTTCGGATTCTGACACCTTTTCTCTGTACGAAAAGTCTCAAATTCCAAGACTTTTGCCTATAGAAATGGTATCAAATTCTGAGACCAAAATTTCGAGACCATTTTGCTATAGAAAACGTATTAGATTCTGGAACTAGAAAAAGTATCAGATTTTGAAACCTTTTTCTCGAGGTAAAATAACCCTGCTAAAAATATATATATTTTTTTATTTCTTATTGTCATGTGATTTGTAACATTCCAGACCCTAAATTCTTGTGTGCCCAAGGGCACATGAAAATCTTAGAATCGATCGAGGATTGATTTTATATAAACTTTGTGGAATTCTAGACATTTCGATGCGTTGAACACGGAATGACAAAGTAAGTTTACCCCCATTTTGTAGATGGAACGTAGATATAAGAAAAGCTGTTTTTTGTTTGTTAAAGCTCATTTTATGTAGCCTAAACTGTAATAAGAGTTTAAAGTTTAAATTTAATAAATAAAAAAAGCTTTTTAACACACATAACAATTTTTTTCAATTTTTAATCTTGAAATTGTAACTTATCACTAGAATAATTTCTTGGTTTTAAGATTTAAAGGAAATATTCTCAAGTTTTCAAAATAAAGCTTTTCAAGTTTCGAAGCTAAGTATTATCCCAAATCCTACAATTTAAGAAATTTCTCTTACATTTCCTTAAAATTTTATTAAATCAATATTAACAATTCAATATATAAAAAATATTATTGAAATTAGTTCACATCTCTACACTCAAAAAAAAAAGTTTGTAAATTTACAAGTAAAAGGTCTTGTAATTCTATTTTACTAATATTTTTGTCTTTTTACAAAAATTGTTGTATATTTAATAAAACGAAAACTACAGTTTGCTTTGTAATTTTACTATTATATGTTGGTAAATTTATTTTACAAATTTTTTAGGCAAATTTACAAAAAAGTGAATTATTTTACAAATTAAAAAAATATTACAAGGTGTTTAGTTTTTTTACACAAGAAAACTGTAATTGTACAACATAATTTTACTTGATGTTATTTAGTCTTTTTACCAAAAAAATGTTATATTACAAACATTTTTTTTTTTTAAGATCGCTTACAAGGTTTTCAGTTTGAAATGTATGTATTGAAAAGTACAAAATTTCAATATAATTTTACAAAACTTATTTTATTACTAGAATTAATGTTGTTTTACAAAAAAAAAAAAAATTATTCAACAATAGGACACACAAAAATTTTCTAAGTTCAGATTTTTTTTTGCGTTTTGGAGTAAAAAATTTAGTTAAAAATAATGTTTTATAAATAATTTTTACTCCATTTTTTTTTTTTTTTTGGTAATTTGCGTTAAGTAAAATACCACAATTTTTATGTGTTTCTACTATATAATTTTTCTAGTTTTTTTTTTGTATTTTTACCATTTTTTTTGGTGATTTTACCATATTTTTTTGGTAATTTTTTTTTAAATTTGGTACCTAAAATGTCAAAAGAAAGCTGCCAATTATGAAAAATCAATTTTTTCTTATTTTAACTGGTACTTAAACATCCAATCTACAATATCCAAAATTTTTTTTCCGATTTTTTAAAAATACTTGTGAAAATAATTAAAAATTAAAAAAAAAATTGTTATTTTTTGACTAATTTTTCCTGAAAATATAAAAAATTTCTTGTGTAGCCTCCTTCGCAATTCTCATATGTTCTACTTAAGAAAAACGAAATGTCGAAAAAAATAAAAAAGTGCAGTGTTATACATTAAAAAGTTTGTTAAAAGTGCTCAAGTGAAAAAAAATCTTTTCAGGTTGTTGAAGTGCTACTCCAGCTGCCGAAGAAGGAAAAATAAGATGCACCAATGGAAAAAACCTTAAAATTTACAAAACCAATATGTAAATAAACCGATTTTTTTGTAAATTTACAAAACAAATATGAAATTTTAAAAAACAAACTTGTATACTTACGAAAAAAATTGTAATTTTACAAAAATGAAATAGAAAATACAAAAACAATATTGTAAATTTAAAAATTTTATGGTTAAACTACTGTTTTTACGGCAAAAAAATAAGGAAAAATGGTACATATACAATAAAAATTGTAAATTTACCACTTTTTATTGTAAATATACAAGTTTTTTGCATAAAAAACAGTAGTTTAACCAAATAATTTGTTAATCTACAATTTATTTTTTTTTCATTTTCTATTTTTCCTTGTAAAATAACAACCTTTTTCTGTAAGTTTACAATTTTGTTTTGTAAATTTACCAAATTTTTTGCAAATTTACAAAAAAAAATGTTCACCTCGAAGATGATATTTTACAAAAAAAATTGTAAATTTACATTTTCTTTTGTTAAATCAATTTACAAATTATCCCCGTAACTTTACGGGGATTCTTGCTAGTACATATTTTACAAAACCTGCCCCGTAAAATCACGGGGATTTTATGTCATTTTACAAACTTTTTTTTTTGAGTGTATTAATATAACTAATACGCCTTCATTGTTAATTTAACTAAACCATTTAATATCAATAAATATTATTTGTAATAAAAATATTACATTTCAATATAAATAAGTTTAATTAAATATTATTAAGTTTTTAAGTTTATTATATAATTTTTTATTATTTTAATTGAATTAAATTTCATATTAAATAAAATGTTTTTTTATTAAAAAAAACGTTAAATTCAAAAACAAAATTGATTACAGTAAGTGTTGAAAGTTGGAAAAAATATCATGACTTTTTATAAAAAAAAAAAAGAAAAAAAAAAATTGTAAACGATTTTTTTTTAACCTAAGCCTCTAAAGTGCACTTTGGTTGCTAACAATTGCTACTGACTGCTGCTGTTGCTGCCGTTGACTACAAAATATAAAAAACGCGACAGACCATATAATGATTGTAATTACATGTACCGTAGCCATAGTTAGCTTAACTTCAATTTAGCTTATTTTATATATAAATAACATTGAGTTTTTTTTTTTAATATTTTATTTTTGAAGTAGGGGGATTATATTTTTTTGTATTTTGTTTTAATTTCATTTTGGCTTTGTGTACATTAACAATGTAACATTTGCTACCATTTTTTATAAGTAACTTTTGTTTTTTTATTTTTGTTGTTGTAGCAAATACGCATTAGATTTATGTTTTAAACCTAAGATGCATACTTAGTAAGTGAGCGTGAGTGGCACGCTTGCGCACATGCCATTATTATGTTAGTTTTTCTTCTTTTTTTCATTTGGATTACTTCGTCTTCTTCGTTTTAATTTTTTTTTTTTTTAATTTTATGAGACAACAAAAAATGCAATCAAGCTACATACTTGAAAAATATATGCAGCAGCAGCAGCAAAACCCTCTTTTTATTTAAGTAATAATAAAAAAATTAAAAAAAAAAAAGAATGTATACATTTCATTTAGTTCATTTTTTCTATTTAGCACGCGCTGCTAATTCTTGTTTACAAAACACCATTTAAACCATGGCATCTATTCATCCATCTAACATGAAAAATATACAAAACTTTAACAAAAACCAAACAGCCAACCAAGAAACTAACCGACTAACCGTCTGTCCGTCCGACGGTTCCATTATAACTATATTGCAGCATACAATTCTAGTAAGTATGTTAGATTTTTTGCTACTTCTTGACTGCAATTGTTGTTGATATGCTATATGAAGTGTTAGCTTATAGCGTTGGTGGTAGTGGGTCTACACACTGGGACATTGAGCACACAAATGAGTGTTAAAATTCAAGGACTTAAGAAAGTTTTTACAAGGTTAAGAAATATATTCAGTTTTTTCGTATTGGATGCTTTGATGAAATGTTTTATAAAAATACAAATTTTAAAAAGAGTTTTAAAGCTTTACATTGATAAAAGCTTTTAAAAAAACCTTGTAAAATGACAAGAAAAGTTTTGAATTTTTATTATCTTTGACCTTCTATTTTACGAGAATTCCTTGTAAAAATTACGAGCTTTTTAGTAATTTTACAAGCTTTTTAACAATAAAACAGTTTTTTTGGATACTTTGATGAAATGGTTTATAATAGTGCCCCCCATTTCCCGTTTCTCGGTATTCCCGGTTCTGATCCTGGTACCGGTTCTCAAAAACCAAAAAAATACTATACCATAAAATATTTAAATTACACTATTTAATCAGTATTTCAGCAATATTTAGTTATGTTTGTAAAATTATTTAAAAATCATGAAACTATTTTTTCTTAAATTAAAAATATAAAATAGAAATGGTGTTTTTCACAGTTTTTGTATTTTTTCGCTAAAAGCAAAGAAAAAATTTTAATTGTATAAAATTTTACAAAATATACATACCAGTAGTCCCGGGAATACCGTCAGAACCGGAACCGGGACAACCGGTATTCCCGGAAATACCGGGAATCAATTAAGAACCGGGAAACCGGTACCATTTCCCGGTAATGCCGAGAACCGGGAATACCGGTATTCCCGGTAATACGGTACTGACCAAAAAAAAACCTTGTAAAATTACTAGAAAGCTTTTAATCTGTACTGCCTCCAATTTTATTAGAATTCCTAGTAAAAATTACCAGCTTTTTTCTTATTTTACAAACTTTTCACCAATAAAATTTCTAAAAGGCTAGAAAATATATTCAGTTGTTTTTAGGATACTTTGATGAAATGATTTATAAAAATATAAATATTAAAAAGAGCTTTAAAGCTTTACATTTATAAAAGCTTTTTAAAAAACCTTTTAAAATGACAAGAAAAGCTTTGAATTTTTATTATCTGCGACTTTCTATTTTTCGAAAATTTATAGTAAAAATTACGAGCTTTTTGGTAATTTTACAAACTTTTCACTAATAAAATTGTTTTTTAGGATACCTTGATGAAATGATTTATAAAAATATAAATTTTAAAAAGAGCTTTACATTTTTAAAGCTTATTACACTCAAAAAAGCTTGTAAAATGACAAAAAAGCTTTTAATTTTTAGTTTTTTCCACCTCATATTTTATGAGAATTCCTAGTAAAAATTACTAATTTTTTTTTTGATTTTTTGATGAAATGGTTTATAAAAATATAAATATTAAAAAGAGCTTTGAAGCTTTACATTTGTAAAAGCTTATAACACTCAAAAAAACCTTGTAAAATGACTAGAAAGCTTTTAATGTTTACTACCTCCTATTTTACGATAATTCCTAGTAAAAATTACGAGCTTTTTTCTTATTTTACAAACTTTTCACCAATAAAATTTGTAAAAGGCTAGAAAATATATTCAGTTGTTTTTAGGATACTTAGATGAAATGATTTTTAAAAAATATAAATATTAAAAAGAGCTTTAAAGTTTACATTTGTAAAAGCTTTTTAAAAAACTATTTAAAATGACAAGAAAAGCTTTGAATTTTTATTATCTGCGACTTTCTATTTTACGAAAATTCATAGTAAAAATTACGAGCTTTTTAGTAATTTTACAAGCTTTTTACCAATAAAACTGTCATTTTTTGGATACTTTAATGATATGGTTTATAAAAATATAAATATTATAAGGAGCTTTAGAGATTTTCATTTGTAAAAGCTTATAGCACTCAAAAAAACTTATAAAATTACAAGAAAGCTTTTAATTTTTTGCTACCTCCTTTTTTACGCGAAGTCCTAGTTAAAGTTACAAGCATTTTTGTAATGTTACAAGCTTTTACCAATTAAATTGTAAATTTACAACATTTTTAACGCGATAAACCTTACAAGGAATTCTCTTGAATTTACTAGATTTTTTGCTATCTCCTATTTTTCGAGAATTAATAGAAAAAAATATAATAACCAAGCAAATTGTAACAACTAGTAAAATTTGCTAGATTTTTTTTTTTAAACTACCTTGGAAATTTGGACATTTACGAAAAAAAATTTTAAAATTACAAAAAAAAAAATTGTTCTTGTTAAAAAACAAGGAAAACTGTTAAATATTGGTAATATGGGATTACGAGACATTTTCAAGTAATTCGACAAGTTTTTTTTAGTGTATGAAATGCGTAAAAATTGTTTTTAAGAAGTGCTCTTACACTACCATTTTGAAAAGCAGGAGCTTTGCTGAAATTTATTATAAATTGCAATGACAACAACTAAAAAAACTTTTGCACTAAAGCTTTTCAGGTAATAATAGAAACTGGAAACACAATTGTTTTAAAACTAACTTTTGAAGCAAAAGGACCTTAAATGCAAAGTTTTCTTAAAACATTTCAGTCAAGTTGCCTTAACTTTTCAAAACTGACTCAAAGGATATTATAAGAGCTTTTTGAAAAACGTAGAAATATATTGCAAAATATAGTACAAAAAGTATCAATAAAAAAGATTTACGATTTAACAACTAAATTCTCTGGCAATTCACAAAAATATATATTGCGGAAAACTTAAAATATTAAAAATTTAATCTCTTTTAATAATAAAAAATCTAGAAATATACTACAACATATATAAAAAGTATCAAAAAGTATCAATAAAAAGCTTTGCGGTTTAACAATTAATTGTTCGGAGAATTCACAAAAATATACATTTTAAAAGTATTAAAATTTAAAGCTCTTTTATCAATAAAAGACGAATATAAAAAGCTTTAAGACTTCAATTTTTTTAAGATGAAGAGTGAAAAGCTTTTTACAATACTGTTGTTAGTACAAAAATTTATGTTAAAAGTCAAGGACTTAAGAAAATGTCTACAAGTTAGGAAAATATCTTCAGTTTTTTATTAAGATACTTTGGTGAAATGATTTATTAAAAATGTAGATATTTCAAAGAGTTTTAAAGTTTATTATACTTGAAACATAAATGCTTTAAATGACTTTTAAGAAAAGCTCTTTGTCATTTTGAAAGGCAGGATCTTTGTCAAAATTCATTTTATACTTATATTGCAATGCAAACAACAAAAAAAGCTTAAAAATTAAAGCTTTTCATGTAACTGAAAAAACGAGGGTTTTAAAGATTTTCAGCAACAAAACTTCAAATGCAAAGTATTTTTAAAACATTTGAGTCATGGTTGCTTTAAAAGCTCTTAACTTTTTAAAACTTAATCATTTTATCTGCCTAATAGAGGAAAAAATTATTACTTAATAAGAACTGATTAAGAAAGTATCCCCTAAAAAGCTTTACTCAACAAGTAAAAGCTGCGGAAATTTTCAATAATATATATTTTTGTGAGGAAATTGTTTAAACTGATTTTAAATATATAAAACCGCATAAAATTTTCAATAAAATGGACATTTAGGAGTGGTTATGATAGTTTCTTTCTTGTAATATTTAAAAGTTTTTAAAAATTCTAGTCAAAAGGAGCTTTAAATTTTAAAATGATCAATCAAAATCGTTTATAATAATTAAAATAGAAAATATGTATTTTTAAATTAACAATATAAAATAGTTAAGATTGCTCTAATAGCTTTTAAAAAGATCTTTTGGAGTTTTTGTCTAGGACATTTGTTGTGATTAATAATCTTTTGTATAGTAAAAAAGCTCTTGGCAGAAATACTTGATATTTAAAAGCTTTTTTATAAAAGTTATACGAATCCAATTTTCCGACCCATTGTGTCTTATTCAAAACAAAGCAAAAAAATATGGCTAACAACACCAAAAACCACCTTATTTATAATAATGCTTTATATGTAGCATAGCTTGACCATTCTTTATGGTAATAATAGGTAATAATATAGATTTGTGGTTATAACGAAGATTATTTTTAAAAGCCTGCCTGACCAGAGCAAAACAAAAAACAATATAAATACTAAGCTAATTGTAAAGCTAAACAATTTCCTTTTAAACTACTTAAAACAACAGCAACAACAACAACACCACAATTGTTGCTTAGATATTTTAACCAAGAACTAAACACAACGTAGCAGAACAACAAAAGAACAAGTAAAAACTGGTCTAAAAAAATATTTTTTTTTTAAACATACAGCTGGAAATCATATAAAGTAGTAATTTTAAATGTCCACCCTCGTCTAGTAATTTAAAGATAAAAAAAAATATTTAAAAAATATTTTTTATGAAAAGGGGAATTTAATGGATTTAATGAAGAACAAACACGGTTCAACAACAAAATTATTTTTTTAAATTGGCTAATTGATCCTTTTAGACTTTGGACTATTGCTGCTAAATGCCGCTTATTGGTACCTTTAGTAAAAAACTAAATAATTGTTAAGCTTTTTTTAAAAAAGCTTTCAAACTAGGAAAAGCACCATAGAGTACAACCCAACAGAGCTAAACCACTGAAGTTTGACGTAAATATAAATTATGCTTGTAGTCAGAAAAATTTTGTAAAATGGGTTAAATAGAACCAAAGGACCAAATTGAAAAAAATTCTGCCGATGAAAGTTTTATTAACCATTTTACTTCCCATGTACTCTCTCAAAAACTGTTAAAAATAAACCGTGTAGTATTTTTTTATTTTACTTTGACAAGAATGGTCATTGAAGGGTTGTCTTTGCGATTGATATTTTCGGAATATAAAATTTCTAAACCGGTAAGCTCTCACACAATATTTATTGACAAAATTGAAATAATTAAAAAAAAAAATCAAAAGAAAACAAACGTTAAAATAATTCTCAAAAATCGAGTAAGAATCGCACTAGCTTTTTGAAAAGCAGGTTGTTTAGAACTTTTCTGTACAAAAAATACAAATTAAAACAAAAAAAAAAATTACTTTTTTAAGATATATTGTATGTTAAGGCTTCAAGCTTGGTTGCATATATCTTCGCTAGAGGTCGCAGTAGACCTATGAAATAAACAAAAAGGTTTTCTCTAAGCTTAGATCTACGTTTTCACAAAGTTTGATTAACAAAATCTTAGCCAAAAGAAATCGGTAGTGAAAAGGTTAATTTAATGAAAAATCATAGTCAACAACATTTGTAATTGATTCAATAAAAAAAAATAATCAAAATTTTAGTTCTTAATTTTTGAAAGTTTTAATATTTATTAATTTTTTAATTGAATCAATTAAAATAGTATATCAAAAGTTGTTATACCCTCCAACCACAGTATGGGGGTATACTCACTTTGTCATTCCGTGTGTAACGCATCGAAATATCGGACCCCATAAAGTATATATATTATCAGTGATCGATTCTAAGACATTCTAGCGATGTCCGTCCGTCTGTCCGTCTGTAGAGGACACGATACAGTCCAAAATAAAAGAGCTAGACTTTCGAAGTTTGTCAAGAATATGTCTTATATTCCTAGGCAGGTTAAGTTCGGAAATGGGCAAAATCGGAATAAGGGGAAAAAATTCCCCCTTGGAGAACTAAACCAACCCCTGAAAAACGGTATTTTTTTGCAGGGCTTTTTGTACTTTTTTTAAGCAAATGCAACATTTTTATGTCAGACGTAGCTCAAAACTCTGCATTTGGACCCAGCGGATAAAAAAAATATAAAAAAAATTTTGCCCGCCCCTTTTGTAGGCGTGGATATAAAAAATATATTTTAATAATGATTAATTGGATTAAATAATTGGAAGAATCATAATAAATCCATTTGAGAACATCTATCGCAAGGAGAAGGTGTCCTCAATGTCTCCCACTAAACCCCCAAACCAACCCCCCCCCCAACCAAAAAAAGACGACCCTGAAATTTTTTTTTAAGTTTTTTTACATTTTTGAGGGTATAAAAGATTCGGCACAGCCGAATTTAACACTCTCACTTGTTTATTTTCAATTAAAGTTTCATGCGAACATTTTCCGAAAATTTTAACAAAAAAAAAAAAATATTTTCAAAATTTAAAATATTTTTAAACAAAATAAAGTAATCACACATTACTGCCGTACATTAATTAAAATATTAAAATCTCAAAATAAATAAGAACAATATTTAAACTTTTGGCTTTAACAAATAAATTTTAATTAATCCTAAGCTATATCGTACATACCCACAAATAAAAACCTGTTGTTTTTTAGAATTAAACAAAAAAATAACCTTCAGAGGTCTTTTAAAAAAAAATTTTATTTTGGTCTCCAAAGTAGCGGGTGTTTATTTCAATGAACGAACAAAAAAAAATAATGTCTTGTGTTCCCAAAAGGCCTAAAAAGTTAACAGCAATTGTTATTTATTATAATAAATTCTAGACAAAACGACCAGACAGACATTTTAAACAGGACAGACATATTTGCTTGATAAACAACTAAACGACCTTTAGAAAAATGTGCACATGTGCACAATTTAACATACATGCAGCAGCAGCACCACCAGCATTAAGACCAACAACTAACAAATTTCCACCAGGTTCCAAAAACCACAAACACCACAGAGACTTTGTTATAGAGTTTACGAACTATCAACAATATGCAGCAAGTAGTATATGAAATATTAACAAAACAACCCAAAGACCTTATGCAGTTTATACAATATAAAGTTATTTTTATTTTGTTTTTTTAGACATAAATAAAAGTAAATTATTTTTTTTTTATTTATATTTTTTCTTTAACTACCAGAAAACCAGTATTCTATGGTTTAGACAAAATTTAACTGAGCAAAAAAAAAACATTTTAATTTATTTGAGAAACATTTGTTACAAATTGAATAATTAAAAAAAAACTCTTAGTTAAGATTTTAAGGAGTTGTTTTTTTAAAAGAAACAGGAACTAAGGTTTTCTATACGATAATTAACTAAACTCAGATTTATAATTGACATATTAAATCAAATTTTTGGAACTTCAATTGGACTTTTTAAATATATAAGCATATTCAACTCATTCCTATTAAATCGGTTGAGAATTCAATTTTAAAATGTCCACTTAAGATTAATTTATTAATTAATTAATTTTGCGCTATAATTTATTTAATTGATCCTCCCAAATCAAGAATTTATACACTCAAAATAATAACTTTGTTAAATTACAGAAAAACTCTGCTAATTTAACAGAGTACACCATACTTTTCTAGCTAACAACATTTCATGGTAATTTTACTAAAAAACTCAGTAAAATGATTTTTACAGAAAAAAACTGTTAATTTACAGAGTTTATAGTAAAATATTGGTTAAATATGAAAGCTTGTTGACAGAGAAAACTCTGTAATTTTACAACAAAACTCTGCAAAATGATTTGGGCAAAAAAAACTGTTAATTTACAGAGTTTCTAGTAAAATATTGGTTAAATAGACCACCATTTAGCAAAGAAAACTACTATACCACCATTTAGCAAACTTTATATTTGTAAAATACATTTGATGCAAAAAGAAAAAGTTACAGAAAAAACTCTGTAAACTTACAGAGTTTAGTTAAATGCATGTTATTTTGTAAAATTTTTATAAGATTTGTGAAAAAAAATTTTGATAACTTTTTTTGCTACTTTTTCAACTTTTTCTTAAAAATTCTGTAAAATTAAGAATACAAAGAAAAAAGTAATACAACAGAGGCAAATTTGTTTTTTTGACAGAAAACTCTGTCAAATATCTGTTGAATTGAGATTACAGTAATTTTACAGAATTATTTTTTTGAGTGTACGAAACGATACAGAAAATAAATTCAGAAATATACTGGAGTATCTATTTTTTGTCAAAAATTCGTTTAAATCTGATTTTTAAACTTTAATTATATTAAAAATTGAATATTTTAATAAAATTACAAATTTTGATATCCATATTGCTATATTTACAAGCTTTCACAACTTATTCTTAATTAATCGGTTGTAATCTTAACTTAAAAATATCCGTTTAAAATTTATGTTATTCTATTACTCTTATTGATTATTTAATAAATGGTCGAAACATTTAAGAATCGGTTTGCACAAATCAAAAAACTTTTATATAACGTGACAGCAATTTTGTTCAGAAAATACTGGAAATTATATATTTTTGGTTGAAATTAATTAAAATTTTATTTTATGTTCTGGTTTATATTAAAAATGAATAAGCCTAATCAAATCTGAAATTTTGATATCCATATTGCCATCGTTTAATGTATAAATAACTCATTCCTAATAAATCGGTTGAAATTTTAGCTTTAAGATATTCAAAAAAATTTATGTCATTTAATAATATCTTTTATTATTTATCAATTAATGACAAAAAATTATTAAAATCAATCTTAATAAAGAAATATTTATTTAAAACGAATAAGAATTCAGGAAGATATACAAAAACATTTTTTTGTCGAAAATTAATTTTAATTTAATTGTATGGTCTGATTTTTATCAAAAATGGATTAGTCTGATAAAATCTC
This sequence comes from Pegoplata infirma, assembly GCA_963921195.1. Taxonomy (NCBI): domain Eukaryota; kingdom Metazoa; phylum Arthropoda; class Insecta; order Diptera; family Anthomyiidae; genus Pegoplata; species Pegoplata infirma. Next base: position 58,254,701 of record OY992539.1, read on the forward strand.
AAATTTTGATACCCATATAGCCACTGTTTAAAACATAAAGAACTCATTCTTAATAAATCGGTCGAAATTAAAATGTATGGATATAGGCCCAAAACGTATGCTATTCTATAATGCACTTATTAATCACTTAGGAAATAGTTAAAATTTATTTAAATAGAGTTCCGCAATGCAGAAACTTAAATAAAACAAAAAAGAAATAAAATTCAGAAATTTATAGGAAATTAAATACATAATGAATATATATTGTAAAACTCGAATTATATTAAAAATTAATTAGTCTCATCAAATCTAAAATCTTAATATCCATATTGCTATATTTTGAAATATACAAAACTCATTCCTAATAAATCGGTTGAAATTTGAACTTTAAAATATTCCGTGGAAATTGATGCCATTCAATTATTATTTAATAATATGATAAAAATTTATTAAATCCATCTCAATAAAAGAAATTTTTATATAAAACGAAGCAGAATAAGAATTCCTGAAGATATACAAAAATTTTTTTGTTAGAAAATAAGGTTAATTTAATTGTATGGTCTGATTTTTATCAAAAATGGATTAGTCTTATCAAATCTAAAATTTTGATACCCATATTGTCACTGTTGAAAACATATAGAACTCATTCTTAATAAATCGGTCGAAATTGAAAATTAGAGATATTCACCAAAAACGCAAGCTATTCTATAAACAATTGATTAATCACTTAGAAAATAGTTAAAATTTATTCAAATCGAATTCCGCAATGCAAAATCTTATTTATGTAAAACGAAAAATAATTTAAATTCAGAAAAAATAATTAAAATTCAGAAATTAAAATTTTTGACAAATATTTATGAATATTATTTTTAAAACTTAAATAACATTAAAAACAAACTATTTAAATCAAATCTGAAATTTTGATACCCATATTGCTATTGGCTAAACTATATGAAACTCATTCCTAATAAATCGGTTGAAATTTTTACTCAAAGATATTCGCTAAAAATTTATGTCATTCAATTTTTTATTCAATAAATAGTAAAAATTTATAAAAATCAATCTCTACAATATAAATATTAATATAAAACGAAGCAGAATTAGATGTTCAGGAAGGTATACAAAAATATTTTTTTGCCAAAAATGAATTACAAATTAATTTTTTCATCTGATTTATATCAAAAATGGATTAGTCTGATCAAATCTCAAATTTTGATTGCCACTGTTTAAAACATATAAAAATCAGTCTTAATAAATCGGTTGAAATTGAAATTTATAGTTATTGGCTCAAAATGTATTATATTCTATAATTTATTGATTAATCATTTAGAAAATAGTTAAAATTTATTCAAATCGAATTCCGCAATGTAGAATCTTATGTATGTAAAACGAAAAATAACTAAAATTCAGAAAAGTACTGGGAATATATATTTTTGACAAATATTGATGAATATTATTTTTAAAACTTAAATTACATTAAAAATCCAATATTCAAATGAAATCTAAAATTTTTATACCCATACTGCTATTGGCTAAAGCATATAAAACTCATTCCTAATAAATCGGTTGAAATTTTTACTTTAAGATATTCGCTAAAAATTTATGTCATTCAATTTTTAATTCAATAAATAATAAAAATGTATAAAAGTCAATCTCTACAAAATAAATATTAATATAAAACGAAACAGAATTAGAGTTTAGGAAGGTATACAAAAATATTTTTTTGTCAAAAATGAATTACAAATTATTTTTATACCCTCCACTCTGGTGATAGAGGGTATATATAAGTTTGTCATTCCGTATGTAACACATTGAAATATTGGTTTAGGACCCCATAAAGTATATATATTCATGATCCTTGATCGATTTTAAGTCGATCTAACGATGTCCGTCTGTCTGTCTGTCTGTCTGTCTGTCTGTCTGTCTGTCTGTCTGTCTGTCTGTCTGTCTGTCTGTCTGTCTGTCCGTCCGTCTGTCTGTCTGTCTGTTGAAATCACGTTTTTGGCAATAATCCGGAACCGATTTTAACGCTTGGGGTACCAAAAGTTGCGGAATTTATCCAGGCAAAAACTAGTGTATTTTTTTTTGAAATCGGTTAAGTACTTTAAAAGTTATGAGTGAATTACTGAAAAAACTCTTAGTGATTTTCATCATAACCCTAAATTAATTCATATTTTGTGTAGATACATACATAACAAAGAATACGGAAATTAAAAAAAAAACGGAGAAAAAGAAAAAAATGTTTACAAAAAAACTTTAAAATATGTAAAACAAAATCTAAATTTAATTAAAAAAAAGTTCGTTAAGTTATAATAAAAAAATTAATTGTTATTTTTATGTACAAAGCATGTGTGTGTGTCCGTTTTTTTGCTTCGTCATATTAACGGGGTTGCCAGACTTTTTTTGGCTTTGTCGCAAACTCGGATGTAAAATATCGCCAAAATTCAATTTTGTTCAGATTTCTTAAAAAAAAAATATTTTTATTTAAAAAAAATAAATTTTGTTAAATAATAAAAGACAGAAATAAACTTTATGGCAAAAATTGCCCAAATCCGGAAAATCTATATATATAAAAGAGTAATGTGACTGACTGACATACTCATTCATCATCGCCCAGCCCAAACCGCTAAAGTTAGAAACTTGAAATTTGGACTGTAGGTTGACGTCCCGGAATAAAGATCCACTAAGGCTGGATTTTTGCCAATGTTGATTCTAAGGGGGTAAAATGGGTAAAAAACTGTACTTTTGGTACTTTTTATATCTCCCGATATAATGGTCATAGAAACTTGAAATTTGGACTGTATGTTACCCTCCCGCAATATAGATCCACTATGGCTGGAGTTTTGCCAATGGTAAGGGGGTAAAAAGGGTAAAAAACTGTACTTTTGGTACTTTTTAAATCTCCTGATATAATGATCATAGAGACTTACAAATTTGGACTGTATGTTCACCTCCCGGTGAACATTAAGGCTGGATTTTTGCCAGTGTTGATTCTAAGGGGGTCAAAAGGGTAAAAAAAATACTTTTGGTGCTTTTAATATCTCCTGAAATAATGGTCATAGAAACTTGAAATTTGGACAGTATGTTCACATCCTAGAATATATGTAGATCCAGTACGGCTGGATTATTGCCAATGTTGATTCTAAGAGGGTAAAAAGGGAAAAAATCTGTACTTTTGGTACCTTTTATATTTCCTTAAAAAATTGTCACATAGACTTGAAATTGGGACTGTATGTTCACCTCCCGGAATATAGATCCTCTAAGGCTGGGTTTTTGCCAATGATGTTTCTAATAGGGTAAAAAGGGTAAACATATGTACTTTTGTTACATTTTATATTTCCTTAAATAATCCCGAGTAAAAATTTTGATATGATGCAATATATGATGATATGTAACACAATATATATTTAAACGCAATTTGATCCGAATAATGGTGGATGTGTTTGCATTAAAAAAGATCAACTTGTATAAAATATGATTTGATTTCATCCGAGTTTTGACCAGACATTACCATATATTGGTGGATCTAATTAGATCTAATTGCATAAAAAAATATAAAATCCTGGTGTTTTTTTGGTTTGGGTTGAGATACACCACAGGTCAACGATACATTCACCAAACATTTAAATGTTTGGGTACGCTTCGAACCAGATAGGTGATATACATAACCCTAACAAGAAATGTTTAGGAACATTTTAAAAAGTATCTTATACTTTGCCTAAAAAGTTTCTTATACTTTGCCTAAAAAACGTAGAAAATTTTTGGTTAATTGGAAACATATATAGTTTTATATGGAACAGCATAAGCTATATATAATTTTATGTTAAATTATACAGAAAAAGAAATTTTGTATTGACCCTCATATAATTTTATATAATTATATCAACCGTACACCTTTTAATCCGAATCATGATAAAATTATATATAACTAAATATGACTGCATTTAAAAAATTTAGAAAAGATCTCACGCGATGTATAATCATATATGATTTAATATGTTTGTATCAAGTTATATATTGTTATATATGTTTATTTTTACTCGGGATGGTACTAGAAAATTGAAATTTGCAATGTCGGTTTACCTTCCGGAAAAAAGATTCACTAAGGCTCGGGTTTTGTCAATGTTGATTCTACGGGGGTAATATGGGTAAAATAGTACTTTTGGTACTTTTTTTTTATTTACTGAAATAATGGTTATTCAAACCTGAAATTTAGAATGTAGGATCCTTTAGTGAAATAAAACATTTTGGAACAAGTACTTTCTGAAAATTCAGTACCGTTTTCAAAAAGTACCTTTTATAAAAGGTTCCTTTATAAAAAGTACTTTTTATAAAAAGAACCTTTTATGAAAAATACCTTTTATAAAAAGTACCTTTTATAAAAAGTGCCTTTGATACAAAGTACCTTTTATAAAAAGTACCTTTTATAAAAAGTACCTTTAATAAAATGTATCTTTTATAGAAAGTACCTTTTATTAAAAGTACCTTTTATAAAAAGTACCTTTTATAAAAAGTACCTTTTAAAAAAAGTACCTTTTAAAAAAAGTACCTTTTATAAAAAGTACCTTTTATAAAAAGTACCTTTTATAAAAAGTACCTTTTATAAAAAGTACCTTTTATAAAAAGTTCCTTTTATAAAAAGTACCTTTTATAAAAAGTACCTTTTATAAAAAGTAGCTTTTAAAAAAGTAGCTTTTAAAAAAAGTAGCTTTTAAAAAAAGTACCTTTTATAAAAAGTACCTTTTATAAAAAGTACATTTTATTAAAAGTACCTTTTATAAAAAGTACCTTTTATAAAAAGTACCTTTTATAAAAAGTACCTTTTATAAAAAGTACCTTTTATAAAAAGTACCTTTTATAAAAAGTACCTTTTATAAAAAGTACCTTTTATAAAAAGTACCTTTTATAAAATTACTTTTTATAAAAAGTACCATTTATAAAAGTACCTTTTATAATAAGTACCTTTTATAAAAAGTACCTTTTTTTATAAAAAGTACCTTTTTTTATAAAAAGTACATTTTTTATAAAAAGTACCTTTTTTTATAAAAAGTACCTTTTATAAAAAGTACTTTTTATAAAAAGTACCTTTTATAAAAAGTACCTTATATAAAAAGTACCTTTTATAAAAAGTACCTTTCATTAAAAGTACCTTTTATTAAAAGTACCGAAAGTACACTTTTTGGTACTTTTTTATTTCTTGAGGTATAAATAAAACAAACTTTTTTGTTTTTAAATCATTACATTGCACACTGGGCCGAGATGGTAGTTTTTTTGGCCAAAACTAAAAAAAACAAAATTATTAAATTAAAAAAAGCGAGTGCACTATTGTATTAAGTATGACTTGTTGCACCTTGTCTGTAATTTTTGTAAAAATCGGTACACGCATTCTCTTGGAATGATCCATCAAAGATAAAATATGTATGTTTAAATCTCCATATACCGTAATCAAAAAAAGCTAGCAAATTTATACATTATTAAGATGGGACCTTGTTTTTTTTTTGGGATTAATTTATTTAACAAAGGGAAGTACAACATGTAAATGGGAATGAACAGCTCTTTTCCCCCATTTTTTTTTGATGATTTTTTGATATTTTTATATAAATTTTGAAAAATTGTACCATTTGATGTAGTTGTTCCAAAATGTTCCGCGACATAATCCAAAAGTTAGGATGCCAAAATGTTCGTTGGTTTACTAGCTTTCAGACTGACCTGCCCGCTTTTGCCCGTTTTTTCATCTGCGTATATTATATCAATAGAAAGGGAGATGAACAAGTCTAAAGTTGTTAAAATGAGCCTTTTTTATTGAATTAAATTAATTTTATGAATTAACAATTTTCAACTTTTTCCTAAAGTACATACATAGTGTTTTTCTATATTAATACGGGATAAAATGAAACCCGGTTACCCAAAAACCCGAATACACAAAAAACCGGTTACAAGAAAAACCCGGTTACACGAAAAATATTTTTTTTTATCGTATTAAAATTTGTTTTTAATACATTGAAAAAAAAAATAATTACCCGGTTAGGCGGTGTGTGGAACTTTTGTGGAGTGTGGAACTTTTGATAACGATGAGTTAAAAAAAGTGGTTTTTTAAACGGTTTTTCAAAAAAAAAAAAAATATTTTTTCTAATTTTTTTCTAAATTTTATTTCAATTACATTTTTTAAAACGGGCACAAGCTGGCAACTATTATGGAAAGTGTGGATAGGAAGAATAATTCTGGCCCAGACAGTTTTTTGAAAGGGCGTGGAACTTTTGATAACGATGAGTTCAAAAAAGGGGTTTTCATAAAAAATATTTTATTTTTTCAAATATTTAATATTTCAATATCATTTGCCTTATTTCAATTAAATATTTGAAATCGGGCACAAGCGGGATTTTTTTTTTTTTGGAAAGTGCGAAAAAAAGGATAATTCTGGCCCAGACAGTTTTTTGAAAGGGCGTGGAACTTTTGTTCACAATGAGTTTTAAAAAAGGGGGTTTTTACAAATTATTTTTTTTTTTTTTTTTTTAATTTTTGGTATTTTAATCCCATTTGTGTAAACGGGCACAAGCGGGTAAGTTTTTTGTAAGGTGGGGTTAAAATGGCTAATTCTGGCCCAGACAGTTTTTTGAAAGAGCGTGGAACTTTTGATGAGTTTAAAAAGGGAGGTTTCAGAAAAAAAAAAATGTTGTTCAATTTTATTAGCCCTTATTAGAAGTATTATTAGCCCTTATTAGAAGTAATTTTTTAAAAACGGGCACAGGCGGGCAACTTTTTTGGAAAGTGCTGATAAAAAGGGTAATTCTGGCCCAGACAGTTTTCTGAAAGGGCGTGGAACTTTTTATGACGATGAGTTTATAAAGAGGGTTTTCAAAAAAAATTGTTTTTCCAATTTTTTATAAGCTCATATTTCAATTCAATTTTTGAAAACGGGCACAAGCGGGTTACTTTTTTGGAAAGTGCTGACACAAAGGATAATTCTGGTCCAGACAGTTTTTTGAAAGGCCGTGGAACTTTCCATAACGATGAGTTTTTAAAAGGGGGTTTTCAAAAATTAAATAATTTTTTTAATTTTTTTATAAATTTTATTTAAATTCCATTTTTGAAAACGGGCACAAGCGGGCAAATTTTTTGGAAAGTGTGGATAGAAAGGATAATTCTGGCCCAGACAGTTTTTTAAAAGGGCGTGGAACTTTTGATAACGATGAGTATAAAAAGGGGGTTTTCAAAACAAAAACAATTTTTTTTTTAAATTTTTTATAAACTTTTTTTTTAATTATATTTCGGAAAAAGGTATATTCACGTGATTTAAATGAAAATCATTCACGCTCACGCGTGAATCACGTTAATTTTAAACTCTTTTTTCAATTCAATTTTTAAAAACTTTTAAATCACGTGATTTAAATTAAAATCACTCACGCTCACGCGTGAATCACGTTGTATTTTTGAGTCACGCAAATCACGGGACCAGAGACCATCTCCAATTCAAAAACATAAACAAAAGACAAGTGTCTCTTCATTTGTTTCATCTATAACATCTGTAAATTTTATTAAAAATTAAGTGTCCACCCTGAAACAGTTTCCTTGTAGGTCCGATTCCAAAAAGTTTCAAGTCACTTATTTATTACCCTAATATAGGCTCATATTCTGAATTTCAACAAAATCGATTGACATTTACGACCTGTAGAGACTTTTGGCCAAAAAACCTACCATCTCGGCCCAGTGTGCATTGGTGGAGGGTATTTAAAGATTCGGCACAGCCGAATATAGCTTTCTTACTTGTTTTCATCTGATTTATATCAAAAATTAGTTAGTCTGATCAAATCTCAAATTTTGATAACCATATCGCCACTGCTTAAAACATATAGAACTCATTCTTAATAAATCGGTTGAAATATAAATTTATAGTTATTGGCTCAAAATGTATGCTATTCCATAATTTATTGATTAATCACTCAGAAAATAGTTAAAATTTATTCAAATCGAATTCCGCAATGAAAAATATTATGTATGTAAAACGAAAAATAACTAAAATTTAGAAAGGTACTGGGAATATATATTTTTGACCCATATTGCTATTGGCTAAAGCATATAAAACTCATTCCTAATAAATCGGTTGAAATTTTTACTTAAAGATATTCACTAAAACTTTACGTCATTCAATTTTTTATTCACTAAATAATACAAAATTATAAAACTCAATCTCTACAATATAAATATTAATATAAAACGAAGCAGAATTAGATGTTCAGGAAGGTATACAAAAATATTTTTTTTACCAAAAATGAATTACAAATTAATTTTTTCATCTGATTTATATCAAAAATGGATTAATCTGATCAAATCTCAAATTTTGATACCCATATTGCCACTGTTTAAAACATATAAAACTCAGTCTTAATAAATCGGTTGAAATTGAAATTTATAGTTATTGGCTCAAAATGTATGCTATTCTATAATTTATTGATTAATCACTTAGGAAATAGTTAAAATTCATTCAAATCTAATTCCGCAATGCAAAATCATATGTATATAAAACAAAAATAACTAAAATTCAGAAAATTACTGGAAATATATATTTTTGACAAATATTGATAAATATTATTTTTAAAACTTAAATTACATTAAAAATCAAATACTCAAATGAAATCTGAAATTTTGATACTCATATTGCTATTGGCTAAAGCACAAAAAACTCATTCCTAATAAATCGGTTGAAATTTTTACTTTAAGATATTCGCTAAAAATTTATGTCATTAAATTTTTTATTCAATAAATAATAAAAATTTATAAAAATCAATCTCTACAATATAAATATTAATATAAAACGAAGCAGAATTAGATGTTCAGGAAGGTATATAAAAATATTTTTTTGTCAAAAATTAAATACAAATTAATTTTTTCATATGATTTATATCAAAAATTAGTTAGTCTGGTCAAATCTCAAATTTTGATACCCATATTGCTACTGTTTAAAACATATAGAACTCATTCTTAATAAATCGGTCAAAATTGAAATTAAGAGATATACTCCTAAAACGTAAGATATTCTATAATGCATTGATTAATCATTTAGAAAATAGTTAAAATTTATTCAAATCGAGTTCCGTAATGTAAAAACTTATGAAAAACGAATAGAAATAAAATTCTGAAAATTGCTGGAAAATATATTATCAAAACTGAATGAATACATATTTTAAAACTTGAATTATATTATAAGTAGATTGTTCTGATCTGAAATATTAATTTCCTTAGTGCTTTAGTTTAAAGCACATACAACTCATTCATAATATATCGGTTGAAATTTTTGCATAAAGATATTTGTTTAAAACTAATATTAATAAATTTTTCATGCCCCAATTCCATTTTTTTACTTTAAATATCAAGGCTCTAAAATCTAGCAAAAATTTCTAAATTTTTTAAGAAAGATTTTATTTAATTTAATTGATTGCTGGGTTATTTCCATTACAAAATAAGTTCAATTGATTTAAAAAAATACAATAATAAATGTAAATGTATTTTTTTCACTCAAATAATGTATTCACTTATTTAAAACTGTTTATTATTAAATATAATGATAACTTTTTAACCCTAATTTCCATTATTATCAGAAATTAATATCACCCACTATTATTATTTATAAAAAAAAAATATGTAAAATAAAATCTGTAATAATATTCACATTCTTATCAGTTATTGTTAAACGCATGTTTTCATTTCTAAAATATAAAAAAAAAATTATAAAAAAAATAAAGTGTTGAAAACCTATTGTATTGAACTCAGTTCAGTTAAATTTTTCATTTCATTGATCCACTTAAAGTTTTTTATATATAATTTTTTTTATAATCTCAGCTTGTTAAAAATAATATGAAATGCACGATCTCGAGTTTGAGTTTTAAGTTTATCAGTTTATTACTATAGTTTATTTAGATTTTAATAATGTAATTTGAGTATTTTTATTGTGGTTTTTTCTAATATTGTGCATTCATAGAGTTAATTATCATCAGACTTGTGGTATTTTGACGCCCACACACTTATACATTTTTTTAACATTTACATTGTGGTGTAAAACATTTGTTTGTTGTTAAAATTTTTCAAAAAAAAATATTTCTATAATTTATTAAATGCTCATTTGTTTAGAAATTAAACAAGAAATATTAGCAATTTAAATGAGTTGAAAAAAAATCAAACAAATATTTTCAAAATGATAAAAATATTTTAAAAATGTTAAACGAGTTTGTTTTTTAACATATTTTCAAGATTTGTTAAGATAAATTGATAAAATAACAGGGGTTTAATGAGAGACTTAATTATAAAAGGAATGTTTTAGGATTTGGGATTGAAAATAATTTTGTTAACAAATAATTAAATTCTAATGCCAGTCATAGCTGTAAAAAAATTTTAAGAGACTTACTAAATCTGAAAAAATATTTACTTTTCAAATGTACATCATTTAATTTATTAATAAAGAAATTTTCTTAAATTTTTGATTTCAACCGATTTATTAAGAATGAGCTAAGTTTTTAATAAAGTTATTGAATATGGGTATCAAATTAAAGTTAGTTAAGAGTAGGTAAATATTTTACTATAAACCTTGGTTAACAAAGCATTAAACGTCTACAATTGCATTTTTTTAAGTTTTAAGTCAATATCAACAGCATAAAAAAATCTAACAAATATTTTAAAAATAATAAAAAAAATATTTTTTAAGTGTTAGACAAGTTTATATTTTAAATAATTTCGAGATTTGTAAAGATCAATTGATAATATAAAATTAGTTTAATAAAAGACTAAATTATAAAAGGAATATTATAGGATTTGGGTTTCAAAATAATGTTGACTTTTTATAAAAAAATATCTATTATAAGTAATTGTCAGTCATGGCTGTAAGAAAGTGTGAAAAGACCTGCAAAATCCGTAAATATAACTAGTTTTTGAATGTTTATCATTTAATTTGTATATTAAGCAATTTTCTTAAATTTTTAATTTCAACCGATTGAGTTAATTTTTTTACAAAGTTATTCAATATGGGTATCAAATTAAAGTTGGTTAAGAGTAGGTAAATGTTTTACTATAAACTTGGTTAACAAAGCATTAAAAGTCTAGAAATACCATTTTTTTTTTTGAAAATTTAAGTCAAAATCAACAGTATAAAAAATCTAAGAAATATTTTAAGAATAATAAAATACTTTTAAAATGTTAGACAAGTTTATATTTTAAATAATTTCGAGACTTGTAAAGATCAATTGATAATATAAAATTGGTTTAATAATAGACTTAATTATAAAAGGAATATTATAGGATTTGGGTTTCAAAATAATTTTGACTCTTTATAAAAAAATATCTATGACAGTCATGGCTGTAAGAGTGTGTTAAAAGACCTGTAAAATCCCTAAATATAATTAGTTTTTGAATGGTTATCATTTAATTTGTGCATTAAGCAATTTTCTAAAATTTTTTGTTTCGACCGATTTATTAAGAATGAGCTAATTTTTTAACAAAGTTATTCAATATGGGTTTCAAATTAAAGTTGGTTAAGAGTAGGTAAATATTTTACTATAAACCTTGATCAACAAAGCATTAAAAATCTAAAATTGCATTTTTTTAAGTTTTAAGTCAAATTAACAATATACAAATTTTTTAATATGATTTTGATTTTTATAAAAAATATCTATGACAGTCATGGCTGTAAGAATGTGTTTAAAGACCTGTAAAATCCCTAAATACAATTAGTTTTTGAATGTTCACCTTTAATTTGCATAAAGTAATTTTCTCAAATTTTTTGTTTCGACCGATTTATTAAGAATGAGCTAAGTTTTTAATAAAGTTGTCAATATGGGAATCAAATTAAAGTTGGTTAAGAGTAGGTAAAGATTTTACTATAAACCTTGGTTAACAAAGCATTAAAAGTCTGCAATTGCCGTTTTTTTAAGTTTTAAGTCAAAATCAACAGTATAAAAAATTTTTAATATGATTTTGATTTTTATAAAAAATATCTATGACAGTCATGGCTGTAAGAATGTGTTTAAAGACCTGTAAAATCCCTAAATATAATTAGTTTTTGAATGTTCATCATTTAATTTGTGCATTAAGCAATTTTCTCAAATTTTTTGTTTCGACCGATTTATTAAGAATGAGCTAAGTTTTTAATAAAGTTATTCAATATGGGTATCAAATTAAAGTTGGTTAAGAGTAGGTAAATATTTTACTATAAACCTTGGTTAACAAAGCATTAAAAGTCTACAATTACCGTTTTTTAGGTTTTAAGTCAAAATCAACAGTATAAACAATTTTTAATATGATTTTGATTTTTATAAAAAATATCTATGACAGTCATGGCTGTAAGAATGTGTTTAAAGACCTGTAAAATCCCTAAATATAATTAGTTTTTGAATGTTCACCTTTAATTTGTATATTAAGCAATTTTCCTAAATTTGTGATTTCAATCGATTTATTAAGAATGAGCTAATTTTTTAATAAAGTTATTCAATATGGGTATCAAATTAAAGTTGGATAAGAGTAGGTAAATATTTTACTATAAACCTAGGTCAACAAAGCATTAAAAGTCTATATTTGCCGTTTTATAAGTTTTAAGTCAAAATCAACAGTATAAAAAATTTTTAATATAATTTTGATTTTTATAAAAAAATATCTATGACAGTCATGGCTGTAAGAATGTGTTAAAAGACCTGTAAAATCCCTAAATATAATTAGTTTTTGAATGTTCATCATTTTATTTGTGTATTAAGCAATTTCTCAAATTTTTTGTTTCGACCGATTAATTAAGAATGAGCTAAGTTTTTAATAAAGTTATTCAATATGGGAATCAAATTAAAGTTGGTTAAGAGTAGATAAATATTTTACTATAAACCTTGGTTAACAAAGCATTAAAAGTCTACAATTGCCGTTTTTTAGGTTTTAAGTCAAAATCAACAGTATAAACAATTTTTAATATGATTTTGATTTTTATAAAAAATATCTATGACAGTCATGGCTGTAAGAATGTGTTTAAAGACCTGTAAAATCCCTAAATATAATTAGTTTTTGAATGTTCACCTTTAATTTGTATATTAAGCAATTTTCCTAAATTTGTGATTTCAATCGATTTATTAAGAATGAGCTAATTTTTTAATAAAGTTATTCAATATGGGTATCAAATTAAAGTTGGATAAGAGTAGGTAAATATTTTACTATAAACCTAGGTCAACAAAGCATTAAAAGTCTATATTTGCCGTTTTATAAGTTTTAAGTCAAAATCAACAGTATAAAAAATTTTTAATATAATTTTGATTTTTATAAAAAAATATCTATGACAGTCATGGCTGTAAGAATGTGTTAAAAAACCTGTAAAATCCCTAAATATAATTAGTTTTTGAATGTTCACCTTTAATTTGTATATTAAGCAATTTTCCTAAATTTGTGATTTCAACCGATTTATTAAGAATGAACTAATTTTTTAACAAAGTTATTCAATATGGGTATCAAATTAAAGTTGGTTAAGAGTAGGTAAATATTTTACTATAAACCTTGGTTAACAAAGCATTAAAAGTCTACAATTGCCGTTTTATAAGTTTTTAAGTCAAAATCAACAGTATAAAAATTTTTTAATATGATTTTGATTTTTATAAAAAATATCTATGACAGTCATGGCTGTAAGAATGTGTTAAAAGACCTGTAAAATCCCTAAATATAATAAGTTTTTGAATGTTCATCATTTAATTTGTATATTAAGCAATTTTCCTAAATTTGTGATTTCAACCGATTTATTAAGAATGAGCTAATTTTTTAATAAAATTAGTCAATATGGGTATCAAATTAAAGTTGGTTAAGAGTAGGTAAAGATTTTACTATAAACCTTGGTTAACAAAACATTAAAAGTCTACAATTGCCGTTTTTTAAGTTTTAAGTCAAAATCAACAGTTTAAAAAATTTTTAATATGATTTTAATTTTTATAAGAAATATCTATGACAGTCATGGCTGTAAGAATGTGCTTAAAGACCTGTAAAATCCTTAAATATAATTAGTTTTGAATGTTCACCTTTAATTTGTATATTAAGCAATTTTCCTAAATTTGTGATTTCAACCGATTTATTAAGAATGAACTAATTTTTTAACAAAGTTATTCAATATGGGTATCAAATTAAAGTTGGTTAAGAGTAGGTAAATATTTTACTATAAACCTTGGTCAACAAAGCATTAAAAGTCTACATTTGCCATTTTTTAAGTTGTAAGTTAAAACGGTATATGTATTTAATAATATGCTTATAATGTCTTGCTAAGTCAAAAAAAATAATTTAAACATATATATTTTGTATTACTATTAAACAATCCAGTATTTAGCAAATATTCAGAGTTTTTACCTTTAAGTTGAGATTTCGACCGATTTATTAAGAATGAGTTATATTTTAACAAAATTATACAATATGGGTATCAAATTAAAGCGGATAAAGAGTAGGATAAAATTGTACTATAAACTTAAGTGTAACACAAAGAGAACTCTACTACTATTAATTTTCAATATTTAGTCCAAAATATTTTACTTTATAATTTTATCTTAAATTTTCTTGTAAGACACTAAATAAATAATTTAAAATCCCTAATATTATAAAAATTTAACAGTTTCATCAAGTTAGTTTTATAGCAAGCTATTATCTCTAATTTGAGATTTCGACCGATTTATTAAGAATGAGTTGTTTATTTAACAAAGTTAAACAATATGGGAATCCAACTGAAACTAATTAAGAATAGTATAAATAATAACTATAAACTTTCTAGCTACTATCATAAATTTGAGATATCGACCGATTTAATAAGAATGAGTTAATTTTTTCCCCCAGCTGAGAAGTATAATTAAATTTAATAGTAATATAATATTTTAAATCATTTTGTTTAAAGAATTATTAAAATTATTTCATATAGAGCAAATATATATATTTTTTTGAAAGTTGTTATTTTATCAAACTAACGGTCATTGTACAATGTTCACATACATTTATTTTTTTTAAACATTTGTTAATTCTAAAATCTAAATTCCATTCACAACCACAAAACGCAGCATAGACAAATGTGTGGTCTATAGAAAAATATATAAAAAAAAAACTGAAAAAATTTATAGATTTTTTTATATCTGCACCACAACTAAAATATTTTTCTCTCAATCGTAACTTTAATTACTTACAAAACATAAAATAGCGTAAATGTTTTTTTTTCAGGTTTTATATTCAATACTATGTAGAAAAATTTGTCATATTATTGTTTATTATAAATTATGAGATTTTTTTTATAAATATTTAATTTTTTTTAAACATATTTTCTAAAACATTGTTTTAAATTATTTATTGATCTGTCATATGTCATATTATATGACTTATATGCTTATTATTATTTTATTAATGTTTTTTCACTTTTTTAAGAAAATATAGCGTTGACAATTGTCATTATAAATTTACATTAAATTAACATTAATCTTTGTAGTGTTTTATTTAAAATAATTGTTTAGAGAGAGAGATAACAAAAAATAAATATAAAAAATATAAAACAAATAATACCAAAAATAGTATTAGCACGATGTGTCAATTTAAGACAATTGTTAATTTTTCACAATACGCTTAAACACCTTGTTAACATTTTATAAAATAATTAATAGACAGGAGGATTTAAAAAAAATAGTATTAATTAGAGAATAAATTAAAAAAATAATAACAATGAAAATCGTTAAAATAAAATATACCGGACAAAAATATAACACGTCAAAAGTAATTTATATAAAAAATATTCTTAGCATACCAATTTGCAAAACTATTGTTTTGAAATGAAAAAGATTTATAAAGTCAATTAAATATATAAATTGTAATGTATCCAAGTTAGTTATAGATTATTAAATTTTTTTATATTATTTGTTATTATTTTAATAATACACATTAATATTATACGCTGTATATTGCTTTTTAATTAAGCTTGTAATTGGCTAAGCAATTTTTCCGTTATCTTAAAGTTGAGATTTCGGCCGATTTATTAAGAATGAGTGGTTTTTAAAGTAATGTTAGTCAAAATGGGTATCAAACTAAAGCTAACATGACATAAAGTAAGACTGCGTTATAAACTTTTGCTTTGCATTTCTTAGAAGTTCCAAATTTTAAAAATTTTCCGGAAAAAAACTTTTTTAAATAGTTTTATTATCCGCTTTATACTGAATACTATCATCGTTAAAATGCATAAAAATGTTTATTAAACTATGAAAAATTATTTTCGTAGTATTTTTTCCCATTATCTTAAGTTTAAGATTTCGACCGATTTATTAAGAATGAGTTAAATCTTAATGAATGTTAGTTAAAATGGGTATCAAATTAAAGGTAGCAGGTCGAACAATACAACTATGCTATAAACTTCAGCTTTTAATCTTTTGAAACTCCAAATTAACACAATTATTAAAACCAACTCCAAATTAGAAAAATTATTAAAACAAACTCCAAATTAACTATCACTTATATTTTTTAAGGTTTTGCCACTTAAAAATATTTTTGAAATAAAAAAAATTTATACAATACTATAAATAATAGTTTTATTGATATTATGGGGTTTTACTATAAACTGTAGATTTCAGCCGATTTATTAAGAATGAGCTACAGCTAAATAAAACATTTATTTTCCAGTATAGTTAAATATCCAGTTAAACTGGAATAGAATACAGCTGCGATATAAACTTCAGTTTAAAATGTTTTACAAGTTCGGAAAACAATATTGCTCGTTGTGTTGGGGGTGCTTGCCTTTGAACGAGGTGGTCGTGGGTTCGATTCACACCAGAACTCTTGGTTTTTTCGCTACAACGAGACGACGGTCATTGTTACCAGTTCTGGATTAGGTTGAAATTATTAAAAATGAGTTGCAAATAAATAGAAGGAATAATACACATTAATATTATACGCTATTACTTGCTTTTACATTAAACTTCTAATTGGATTAGAAATTGTTCCGTTATCATAAAGTTAAGATTTCGACCGATTTATTAAGAATGAGTGATTTCCAAAGTAATGATAGTCAAAATGGGTTCATATTAAAGCTTACACGACATAAAACAATCCGGCGTTATAAACCTTAGCTTTACATTTCTTAGAAACTCAAATTTTAAAAATTTTTACAAAAAAAAAAAAAAAAATAAAAATAGTTTTGTTATCCACGTTATACTGGATACAATTATCGTTTAAATGCATAAAAATGTTTACTAAACTATAAAAAATAGTTTCTGCATTATTTTTTGCAATTATCTTAAATTTAAGATTTCGACCGATTTATTAAGAATGAGTTAAAACTTAATAAATGTTAGTTAAAATGGGTATCAAATTAAAGGTAACAGGTCATAGAATACAACAACGCTATAAACTTCAGCTTAAAATCTTTTGAAACTCCAAATTAACACAATTATTAAAACCAACTCCAAATTAACACAATTATTAAAACAAACTCCAAATTAACCCTCACTTTTATTTTTTAAGGTTTTGCTACTTAAAAATATTTTTGAAAAATAAAATAATTGATACAATACTATAAATAATGATTTTATTGATATTTTTGGATTTTACTATAAACTGTAGATTTCAGCCGATTTATTAAGAATGAGCTACAGCTAAATAAATGTTAGTTACAATGGGTATTAAACTAAAGCTAACAAGACGTAGAAAATACTTTCAATATAAACTTCAGTTTTAAATGTTGTACAAGTTAGGAAAAAAATTTTGTTAGTTGGAGATTACTAGAATTTTATATTTAGAAATTCAAATTTTTCAAATTTTCACGAAAACGAACATTTTAAAAAAAGTTTTATTTTTCACGTTATGCTGAATACAATAATTGTTCAAATGCAAGAAAAAATTATAATAAACTATGAAAAAAAATGTTTTAAATATATTTCGCAATTATCTTAATGTTGAGATTTCGACCGATTTATTAAGATTGAGTTAAAATTTAATAAATGTTAGTTAAAATGGGTATCAAATTAAAGGTAGCAGGTCAAAGAATACAACTACGCTATAAACTTCAGCTTAAAATCTTCTAAAACTCCAAATTAACACAATTATTAAAAAAGCAGCAATATGTCTATTATATATTTAAATGTTTTCAAAATAAAACCCCGAAAACGTGTGAATAAAATTGTACGTCAATATTACTTGTTTTCAAAGTCAATTAAAAGTATTGTCGAATGAATAATATTTTATATAAAACTTCACAAAGTTATTAAAATGACACTTTACATTGTTATCTTTAAGCTGAGATTTCGTATAACTTATAAAGAAAGTTTTAAAAAACTGAAAACAAAAATTAAAATAAAATTATTAAAACAAAAAAAAAATTAAAACATTTTTCAATTATTAAATCATTGTTCAATGCAAAATCTATATATATAAAAGAGTAATGTGACTGACTGACTGACTGACTGACTTATTGACTGATTCATCATCGCCCAGCCCAAACCGCTGAAGCTAGAGACTTGAAATTTGGACTGTAGGTTCACCTCCCGGAATATAGATCCACTAAGGCTGGATTTTTGCCAGTGTTGATTCTAAGGGGGTAAAAAGGGTAAAAAACTGTACTTTTGGGTACTTTTTATATCTCCTGAAATAATGGTCATAGAGACTTGAAATTTGGACTGTATATTCACCTCCCGGAATATAAATACACTAAGGCAGGGTTTTTGCCAGTGTTGATTATAAGGGGGTAAAAAGGGTAAAAAACTGTACTTTGGTACTTTTTATATCTCCTGAAATAATGGTCATAGAGATTTGAAATTTGGTTTGTATGTTCACATCCTGGAATATAGATCCAGTAAGGCTGGATTTTTGCCAATGTTGATTCTAAGGGGGTAAAAAGGGTAAAAAACTGTACTTTTGGTACATTTTCTATCTCCTAAAATAATGGTCATAGAGACTTGAAATTTGGACTGTATATTCACCTCCCGGAATATAGATCCAGTAAGGCCGGATTTTTGCCAATGTTGATTCTAAGGGGGTAAAAAGGGTAAAAAACTGTACTTTTGGTACTTTTTATATCTCCTGAAATAATGGGCACAGAGACTTGAAATTTGGACTGTATGTTCAACTCCTGGAATATAGATCCAGTAAGGCCGGATTTTAACCAATGTTGATTCTAAGGGGGTAAAAAGGGTAAAAAAAGTACTTTTGGTACCTTTTATATTTCCTTAAAAAATGGTCACAAAAACTTAAAATTTGGACTGTATGTTCACATCCCGGAATATAGATCCACTAGGGCTTGATTTTTGCCAATGATGATTCCAAGGGGGTAAAAAGGGTAAAAAACTTTACTTTTGGTACCTTTTATATATTCTTTAATAATAGTACTAGAAACTTGAAATTTGCAATGTAGGTTCACCTCCCGGAAAAAAGATTCACTAAGTCTGGGTTTTTGCCAATGTTGATTCAACGGGGGTAAAATGGGTAAAAAAAGTGTACTTTTGGTACTTTTTTTTAAATACTGAAATAATGGTCATTCAAACTTCAAATTTGGAAAGTAGGATCCTTTAGTGAAATAAAACATTCTGAAACAAGTACTTTCTGAAAATTCTGTACCGTTTATAAAAAGTATCTTTTATAAAAAGTACCTTTTAAAAAAAGTACCTTTTATGAAAAGAACCTTTTATAAAAAGTACCTTTTATAAAAAGTACCTTTTATAAAAAGTACCTTTTATAAAAAGTACCTTTTATTAAAAGTACCTTTTATAAAAAGTATCTTTTATAAAAAGTACCTTTTATAAAAAGTACCTTTTATAAAAAGTACCTTTTATAAAAAGTACCTTTTATAAAAAGTACCTTTTATAAAAAGTACCTTTTATAAAAAGTACCTTTTAAAAAAGTACCTTTTAAAAAAGTACCTTTTAAAAAAGTACCTTTTAAAAAAGTACCTTTTAAAAAAGTACCTTTTAAAAAAGTACCTTTTAAAAAAGTACCTTTTAAAAAAGTACCTTTTAAAAAAGTACCTTTTAAAAAAGTACCTTTTACAAAAAGTACCTTTTATTAAAAGTACCTTTTATAAAAGTACTTTTTATTAAAAGTACCTTTTATAAAAGTACCTTTTATAAAAAGTACCTTTTATAAAAAGTACCTTTTATTAAAAGTACCTTTTATTAAAAGTACCTTTTATAAAAATTACCTTTTATAAAAAGTACCTTTTATAAAAAGTACCTTTTATAAAAAGTACCTTTTATAAAAAGTACCTTTTATAAAAAGTACCTTTTATAAAAAGTACCTTTTATAAAAAGTACCTTTTATAAAAAGTACCTTTTATAAAAAGTACCTTTTATAAAAAGTACCTTTTATAAAAAGTACCTTTTATAATAGTACCTTTTACAAAAAGTACCTTTTATAAAAAGTACCTTTTATAAAAAGTACCTTTTATAAAAAGTACCTTTTATAAAAAGTACCTTTTATTAAAAGTGCCTTTTATAAAAAGTACCTTTTATAAAAATTATCTTTTATAAAAAGTACTTTATACAAAAAGTACCTTTTATAAAAAGTACCTTTATAAAAAGTACCTTTTATAAAAAGTACCTTTTATAAAAAGTACCTTTTATAAAAAGTACCTTTTATAAAAAGTACCTTTTATAAAAAGTACCTTTTATAAAAAGTACCTTTTATAAAAAGTACCTTTTATAAAAAGTACCTTTTATAAAAAGTACCTTTTATAAAAAGTACCTTTTATAAAAAGTACCTTTTATAAAAAGTACCTTTTATAAAAAGTACCTTTTATAAAAAGTACCTTTTATAAAAAGTACCTTTTATAAAAAGTACATTTTATTAAAAGTACCCTTTATTAAAAGTACCGGAAGTACAATTTTTGATACTTTTTCATTTCCTAAAATTATATTTATAGAAACTTTTTATATTTCCTAGAATCTTAAAATTTTTAATGTAGGCAAATTCGGTAAAAAAAACATTCTGTGAGAAATGCGTTTTTCCGCTTCTTAGTGGGGTAAAAAGGCTAAAAAAGTGTATTTTCGGTACCTTTGATATTTTTTGACGTATATTTTTGACGAGAAACTTATAATTAGGAATGTAAAATCCTCTTTGTACTTTAAATATTTGCTAAAATAATGATCCTAGAAATTGAAATATGGAAGAGGATGCTTCGGTGAAGAAACAAACATTCTGTAAGAGATTCTTTTTCGAAATTCCGTTTGTAACGGGGGTAAGAAAGTGTGCATTTTTTTTTGTTCTTATAATAATGAAAAAGTGTATATTTTGATTATTCTTATATTTCTTGAAGTATTAGTTCAAAAACTTGATATTTTAAATAAAGGATCACCTAGCACAAAAAAAAACAGTTTTTGGAAAATTTAATTTTAAGGGGAAAAGGGGGCAAATGGTTATTGTTACCTATCTAACTATTATACTCAAAGCCCCAGAAATAACACCCAAGAGAAGGACGTATTTCAAAATTTAAACTTTTAGGACGGGGAACGAAATGGAATAGAGCAGGAAATAATATGGAATGATACTTTTTACTCAAATTTTTTTCTCTCTGTATGTTTTTTCACTCAAACTCATTTTTATTACAATTTCTTTATTCACTGAAATATTTATTCACTCCAAACCCAAAATCCCAATATTAGGGCTTGAAAATTATTACAATTTTATTGTTTAAATTTTTAATTGAAATATTATTCTATAAAAGACTTAAACGTGCACAAGTAAATAAAACAAAGACTACGTAGGGGAATTTTCTTGAAATCGGTAGATCAATTCTGATCCTCCTATTATACGGTATTCAATGCAACCGGTAACGAAGTACCGGGATGGTAAGCTAGTATCTTATAAAAACCTATGTAAATTTTTTTTTCCTGAAAGTTGAAATTTCGACCGATTTATTAAAAATGAGTTAAACCTAAATTAATTTTAATTAAAATGGGTATTAAACTAAAGCTAGCACGTATTGAAATACATTTACACTAAAAACTTAAATTTAAAAAGTTTTAATGATTTTTATAATTCACCCGATTTATTAAGAATGAGTTAATTTTTATTGTAAGCCTGGCAATATGGGTGTCAAACTTAAGCTTTTGAGGAGTGGAACAAATTTTTGCTATAAACTTTAGTGTATCATTAATAGAGGTATAATACCCCTGTTTTAAAATATTTATATTGAGATTTCAGACGATTTATTAAGAATGAGTTGTACCTTTATTAATGTTAATTAAATGGGTATCAAACTTAAGTTCGCTCTTTTTGAAATAAAACTACTCAAAAAACTTAATTTTAAAATCTTTTAATGATTTTGTTATTTCAACCGATTTATTAAGAATGAGTTAATTTTTATTTAAAGGCTGACAATATGGGTATCAAATTAAAGCTTTTAAGAAGTGGAATAATTTTTTGCTATAAACTTTAGTGCAGTATTAAAAGAATTATAATATCACCATTTCAGGGGCGTATCCAGGATTTTATTTCGGTGGGGGCCCAATTTTTTTTTTAAATTTTTTTTTACAAAAAATTTTTATAACAGCACATGTTTTAGAATTTGTCTCGATCTTTTCCTTGAACTGAATCATAGAGTAAAGAAGAATAAGAGATATTACGGATGAAACCGCACTTCTTTTGTTATTTTGTTTTTAGCCGTGAACTCCGATTATCTCGGGGTAGAAACCCAGCATACTTACAAAGGGAAATTGAAAAAAAGAGAAACCCCAAATACCTTTCAAAAGGAAATCGAAGAAAAAAGTGAAACCCTAAATACATTTCAAAAGGAAATAAAGAAAAAAACGAATGCGTTTAAAAGAAAAATAAAAAGAAAACAAAACAATTTATCTATTCTATTATCTAAAAGAGTCGTAGTTCGCAATTTGGGTTCCACAAAGTTTTCACTAATCGTACCTCTGTTCCTTTCTTAACTCTATGACTGAATGTAACACAATCAGATTCTTCATTTTTTTTGTATGTTTAAAACTGTTGGGAAAAAAGTAAAATTTTTTAATACTTTAAAATTGTTTGAGAGACTTAAGTTTTTTTTAATGTGTGAGTTGTATCAGATGCTGATACATTTTTACAAAGAAGATTATCAGAATCTGAATTTTTTTCAAAGAAAAGTCCAAGATTATATGATAATTTCCAGTTAAAAAAGACTCTAAATCATATTTTCAATGGAAAACGTTTCTCGGGAAAAAGTCACTTTAGAAAATGATTCTATAAATTAATTTTTAAAAGAAAAGACTCCGATTGTACGACTTTTCCCAGAATCTGAGATATTTCTAGTCTAGCACATTTTCTTAGATTCTGAAACATTCTACACAAAAAGTTTTAGATTCTGACAAAATCTTTGCCTTTTCTTTAAGAAAAATTATTCAGATTCTGAGACCTTTTTAAAAAGAAAACAGTATACAAAAAGTCTTAGATTCTAAAACATTTTTCCTAAAGAAAAACTCTCGGATTCTGAGAAAATTTTCCTATAGAAAAAGTCTAAGATTCTTAGACATTTTTCCTATAGAAAAAGTTTCTAATTCTGAGATATTTTTCCTATAGAAAGTCTCAGATTCTTATAGAAAAAGTCTCAGATTCTTCGACATTTTTCCTATAGAAAATGTCTCAGATTCTCAAACACTTTTCCTACAGAAAATTTCTTAGATTCTGAGACATTTTTCCAATCGAAAAAGTCTCAGATGCTTAAACACTTTTCGTATAGAAAAAGTTTCAAATTCTTAGACATTTTCTTATAGAACAAGTCTCAGATTCTCAGACATTTGACAATAGGAAATTGTCAGATTCTGAAACTTTTTTCATATAGGAAAAGCCTCAGATTCTGAGACATTTTTCCTAAAGAAAAAGTCTCAGATTCTGAGAAATTTTTCATAAAGAGAAAGTCTCAGATTCTGAAATATTTTTCCAATAGAAAAAGATATTTTTACATTAGAAAAGTTTTGTGTCTCTGAGACATTTTTTTTTAACATTTTTCATATAGAAAAGACTCAGATTCTAAGATTTTTTTTATAGAAAAAATCTCAGATTTTGAGACATTTTTCAGATTCAGAGACATTATTTCTATAGAAAGTTCTCAGATTCTGAAACATTTTTCATATAGAAAAGCCTCAGATTCTGAGAATTTTTTATAGAAAAAGTCTCAGATTCTGAGATTCTCAGACATTTTTCTTATACAAAGTTTTAGATTCTGAGACATTTTTTTAGAAGAGTGTAAGATTCTGAGACATTTTTTTTAAGAAATAGTCTCGTTCTGAAGCATTTTTCTAAAAGACAAAGTCGCGTGTTAAGATTTGACTACATTTTACTTACAATTAGGTTAATTTTTTGTGTACATAAAACTTTAGTTGTAAGATATTTTTTCATTGGTATCTTAAGTTGAAAAGTTTAAAATTCTAAGAAAAAATTTTCAGATTTTGAGATTTTTTTTAGCAGAAAAATTTTTCGGTTTCAAAACATTTTTCTTTAAAATATTTTAGATTCCCAAATGTTTTTCGATTTTTTTTAAGAAGTTTTTTAATATTGTACTTGTTATTTCCTGAAATTTGTGAAATCATTTCGGGGGGGCCCGGGCCCCAGGGCCCCCCCCCCCTGTATACGCCACTGCACCATTTTTAAATATTTAAATCAAAATGCATTTTCTTATTCAAAAATTTAATTTAAAATTTCTTGTTTGGTTACCTGTAAACTATATAAATTATTTTAAAAATCATAAAATTAAGTTCTTTCAACATACCGATTATTTAAATAACATATTAAGCTGTTTGCTTATTTTAGATTTCCACCGATTTATTAGGAATGAGTAAATTTTAATACAACCTTAGAAATATGTGGGTTAAACTAAAGCTTTTACCAAGTAGTTTCTTTAAAAAGTATAAACCTTAGTTTAAGTTAGATTTTTATAAACAAAAAAACTAATTTAAAGATTTTTTTTTTTAATAAAAAAATATGTATATGAAAAAAAAATTTCAAATCAATTATGACAATTAAAATCATTGATCAATACAAAATCTCTTATAAAAAAATGTGCAAAATTATTTTATGGACAATTTGCGTCATTATCTTAAAGTTCAGATCTCAGCCGATTTATTAAGAATGAGTTATACCTTAATTAATGTTAATTAAATTGGTATCAAACAAAAGCCAGCACGTGATAAAACAAAACTAAGCTATAAACTTGGTATAAAAACGTTTTAATAATTTTAATATTTCAACCGATTTATTAAGAATGAGCTAATTTTTATTTCAAAACTGGCAATATGGGTGTCAAACAAAAGCTTTTGATTAGTAGGACAAATTTTTGCTATAAACTTTAGTAAAACATTAATAAAATTATAATATCACCGTTTTTAAATATTTATAAATTTAATTTTAAATTTCTTGTTTGGATACCTATAAACTACATAAATTATTTAAAAAATCATAAAATTAAGTTCCTTCAACATACCCATTATTTGAGTAACATATTTAGCTATTTGCTTTAATTTCTGATTTCAACCGATTTATTAAGAATGAGTTAATTTTAACCCAATCTCAGCAATATAGGTGTTAAACTAAAGCTTTTATTAAGTAGGTCTTTAAAAAAATATAAACTTTAGTTTAGGTTAAATTTCCGTACAAAAAATAAACTTTCTATTGTCACTTTTTAATATTTGCCAGACAATTTGACTATGATATTTCTGTCTAATCAAATTCCCCCCAAAAAAACTTGTTTTAAAACTGGTAATATTTTAATAAAACTTTTGTTTGAAAAAAGCAGTATTCCCTCCAGCCAATATGTTAAACAAATTTTTCTATAATTCATTTTTAAAGACATTGATTGATTAAGTGTTAGCATTAATATTAAATGCTGATTATAAAAACACAAAATGTTTTACACTAATATTACAAGCTACTTAAAAACCATCTAAACAACACTATAAAAATTTTTAGCGGTATTATACAAAAAAAAAAAGAGAAAAAATCTTTGCCAGAGATTTTTTTTACTGTTTTTTTACTGTTTTTTTCTTTACTTTTTGTTTACACCCCCCAAAAAAATACAACTAAAAATTTTGGAAAACAATATTATTTTGAGGGCGTTAAGTTAAAAAATTAGTGAAAAAGAAATATAAAAGAAAAAAAATAAAACATAGTAAAGGCGGCTTTTGTTTCAAAATCACTGTATTAGAAGAAAAAGTAATAGACGTAAATTTTAGTGGTTTAAGGTTAACCCTAAATTATCTTTTTAAAAAAATATATATAACTGAAAGGTCATATGTAAAATTTATTTTTTTATTTTTTAAAATTAAGGCCTTTGAAATAAAAAAAAAAATATTTAGTAAAAATGATTAATGATTTTAGGTTTGGGGGCTTTTTATTTAAAATAAAATTAACAAATTTTTAAATTATTTATTTTTTTTTTAATTTTTAAAAAAAAATTTATTTCAAACTAAATTTTTTGACCTTTAACAAAATTATTTACAATTTTTATGCTTGATCTGTTACAAAACAAGTCAATACTAGGATTTATTTTAATTTAAATTGTTTTTTGTGTTTTATTTTTATTTTTTATTATTAAGTTACAGCAAATTAACACTTGAACACAAAGACCATAACGAAATTTTAAATGATTTGCAGCAGCACAAATTGTAACTTCTTGCCACACACAAATAATATAAACTTGAATTATGTACTGTAAACATGTTAAACTAAATTTAAAAACCACCAACGATTTTTATTGCCTAGCATTATAAGGTGGTTAGGAAATAATTTAGTTAGTCATGAGGTTAGTTACAAAGGGTAACGAGAAAATAAATGCTAAAAGGTTTTTAAAGCTAATGTGTATTATAAATCAAGACTTTTTAAACTTTTTAATACAATTTTTCAAAAATTGTGACAACAGGGATCTAAAAATATAAGAGTTTATAGCATAATTTGTTCCTCCTGCTTGTAAGCTTCAATTTAATACCCATATTCAAAAACTTTAATGGAAAACTACCTCATTCTTAATGAATCGGTTGAAATCCCAAATTAACGATAATGTCTAAATTGCAGGAAAATATTTGTTTATACCAAACTTCGACAAATATAATTGCCTGAAAACCTTAGAAAATCATACTTTTCTACTATCGTTAAGGGGTTAACTAAAATAATTAGTTTCATTAACATATTTACAAAATTTAATGGATAATTACCTCATTCTTAATAAATCGGAGGAAACCCTAACTAAACGATAATAACACAATTCTACATCAAACTCTCTCACGTATCAATATTCTTCAATTGCTTAGTTTAATACAGAAAGTTTGCTTAATCCACAGCGAAATACCTTGGCGCCCAGCCGAGGGCCGTACATTCAAAATAGTTTTTATAAACAAAAAATGTCTTAACAAAGCTGGATTTCTTTATAAATTATTGTGCACTTCAGCGCCTCGGACAATATTAATTATAATAAGCAGGGGTTGCCCGATCAATAAATAATAACCATATTCCCAATAAATCGGGTAAAATATCAGACTTAAGAACAATAAAACAATTCTATACCAAACACAATTTTATTATAATATATATCCAATTTTTTAAAGCCTTATTCACCAGGCCTGCTTACATAAACCACAGTGAAAACGATGGCGCCCAGCCGAGGCAGCATATTTAAAAGAAATCTCTTAAGCAAAAACAGTAATTTTAAGATTTTAACAATGATGGAATTATTTTAAAACTTATTTGTTAACACAAATATAAAAAAAAATAAAATGGGACGAAAGGTTTTCGGGATATAGTTACTTGAAGTTGGCACAAAATTTTTAAGATTTAAAAAAAAAAAATCTCGAAACTTCTTTCTGTTGACTCTTTCATAAAACTTGAGACAGTCTTTCATTTAAACTAAATTTCAGACAAATCTTATCATTTTAACCCGTGGTGACTTTCGATCAAAGTTTTGGTTTTTCGGGAAATTTCCACCAAAATTTTGGATTTTTAAGAAATATAAGAAAATTTAAAAAGTTGTCTTGCGTTACACTACTTTTTTTAATTTTTGCATGGTTAATATGGATATCAAAAAATTTCTAAAAGCGGTCTAGCGGTTTTCGAGATAGCGCCATTTGAAATTTTTCAAAAATATGTTTAAAAATTTAATTTTTGCAAATTTCAGTTAGCGATATCTCCAAAACCGTTTGACCTATTTTAATTATTTCTAGATAATAAATTATAGTTGTTTTGTATTCGACCTTTCCAATTTTATTATAAGAATAAAATATTTGAGCTCGAGGCCTGGATTTTTAAATTAAAATTCTTTTTTATTTATTTTCAATATTTCGTCGCTCATCGAGTGGCATCCTCAGGGAGTATAGTGGATTTTACTGTATAATTATACAGTATAATTTGTGATGACCAGTTACAAACAACTTTAATATATTTTAAAATTTGTGTTTTTATTTAAAATCCACTATACTCCCTGAGGATGCCACTCGATGAGGGGGCGAAATATTGAAAATAAATAAAAATGAATTTTAATTTAAAAATCCAGGCCTCGAGCTCAAATATTTTATTCTTATTTCTAGATATTTGTGTTCACCGTATCAAAGTTAATAAATATTTTTTTTTTTAAATTTAAAAAAATCCAAAACTTTGATCATCGGGGGACACTGGTTAATTTAAAATTTGCCCGGACACTTGGGAAAATTAAAAGTTGAAGAAAAATGTAACTTTATTGTAACATACATCAACTCCTTTTAATTTTCATGCAGCAGGCCTGCTTTCATAACCCACAGCTGAAAATCCTGGCGCCCAGTAAGGGGACATAAATTCAGAAGAGCTTTCTTAATAAAAAACGCTGTTCATCAGAGATAAACGAATCCGGGATTATTTATATAAGTCCTGGCAACTAAGGGACACAAACTTATCGTTAATTTTAGCACCAGAGGCAATATTTTTGTATATCTAAACTTTGGCGCCACATTTAAAAACAAGTAAGAAAATTATAGTCGGTCAAGACACACCATATAAAACCCTACACCAGAGTTTCCCGGAAAATGGGTCCGATAGACCGACTAGATCTATATTTTGTCAAATCTTTAATAAGTGTAAAAAACACTCACAAACCAAATTTGAATTAAATAGGCTTCTATTTGTTGACAATAAACCGCTTTAATTTAATTTCGGGCGAAATTTTCACAAGGAGCCTATGTCCAAAACTGGTCCGCTGATTATCAGATTTGATAAAGTTATTTAAGTACGCGTTTAACATACACAAACAAAATTTTAATTAAATATTTTCTATTTTCATGAAATTTAAGAGATTTATGTGAAAATCGGGAAGGTGGTTTGTATGGGGGCTACAAGAAGAACTGGTCCGATTTCTTTAAAATTCGGAATGGTGATTTGTGAAGACAGATACGTTTACCTGCCAAATTTCGAAAAGATACCTATTATAACACGGTTATTAAGTCATTTGAGCCAAACCTAAAGAGGACCTTTGTATGGGGGTTAGGTCTAAATATGGACCGATCTTTTCAATTTCAATAGGCTTCGTCCTTGGGCTAAAAGAGGCTTAAGTTTCAAATTTCAAGTCAATTGATTAAAAATTGCTACCTGTATCGTGTTAACACCGTTTACATGGACAGACCTTAAAGGTCTAGGACCAATATTTCGGGTAGTTACAAACATCAGCACAAACTCATTATACCCTGTACCACAGTGTTGTGTAGGGTATAATGATTCTGATTAAATTCAATTCTGATACAAAAACTATCTCATTGTAACATACTTTAACTGCTTTTAAGTTAATGCACCAGGCCAGCTTAAATAAACCTCTGTTGAAAATTCTTGCGCCCAACCTAGGGCGGTATATTTAAAAGAGCTTTCTGAAGGAACAGCTGTGATTATCAGAGGTAAACAAAGCCGGGTCACTTTAACAAGCCTTGAAAACTATAGGACAATCATTTAGGTAGATCATTTTAAAGCCCGAGGCAATTTTTTTTATAACTAAGATCCAGGCGCCCGGATAATTATCTCATTCTTAACAAATCGGTTAAAACCCCAACTCAAAGATCATTCCCAACACAAAAAAAAAAATGAAAACTATAAAACAATAGCATACTGGTTTTTAAACGCCTGAGAAAATAAATAATAAAATTTTTTTTACATAAAATATTTGGCGCCCAGCTGAGGGCCCTCTTTAAATCAAACAGGGATTTATAATTTTTTCAGGCTCAGACCTAAATTTCAAAAAATACAAACGTATAAATTATATGAGAGTACAAAAATTAACCATATATCTACTAAACAATCCACAGCCAATGATTTTCGTTCGAAGCTGTCCCAAAAGCAACCGTATTTTATACCAAGTAGTTTTTTTTTTGAAAAATAATTTTAGATTGAAAATTTTGATTACCGTAAATAAATTCTAGAGTCTTTGCAGCAAGAATTTGTTTTTAACGCTTGAGAAAATAAATAATAAAAAATTTTTAACATAAAATATTTGGCGCCCAGCTGAGGGCCCTCTTTAAATCCAACAGGGATTTATAATTTTTTCAGGCTCAGACCTAAATTTCGAAAAATACAAACGTATAAATTATATGAGAGTACAAAAATTAACCATATATCTACTAAACAATCCACAACCAATGATTTTTGTTCGAAACTGTCCCAAAAGCAACCGTTTTTTATAGCTAGTAGTTTTTTTGAAAAATAATTTTACATTGAAAATTTTGATTACCGTAAATAAATTCTAGAGTCTTTGCAGCAAGAATTTGTTTCAAAAAAATGGTCTTGGGTTCTTTAAAATCTTTATGAGTAATGTTTTTCAAAAATCATCGAGCTTATCTTAACCGAAATCCTTTTTTTAAACTCATCCCAGGCTACTTAAAGTTGAGTTAAAACATAAAAAAAAAATATACATCACAAGTTGTTTTCTCCACATTATTTTTTGTTGCAATTAAATTACATAGCAAATTGATTTTGTAAAGCATGACACATAAATACCTTTAACAAAAAAATCATAAAAAAAAAATCGAAAAATTTTACATATGCATACACTAAGTTGTAAAACAACAAATTGAAAATTCTTTTCTAAACTCACAAGACAACTATCAAAGGCCAAAACACTATGGAGACCTTTTGGGAAATAAAAATCAATGAAGTCAATGTAAATTGTATGACCATAGCCAAACCTACATAGTATATGAAGGTGTTGTTTAAAATTGAAAATGAACAACAACACCAAAATGAAAAAAAAAACAAGATGTTATAGCAAAACTAACGACGACACTCAAAGGGGGGTTATCAGTAAAGAAAAATCTGTAAAAAATAAAGCATAAACCCCAGACTCCCTTTCTAGGCAACATACTGTTTTCTTTTTAGTTAGCAAAAGGCGCCAAGAAACATTTTTTAGATATATTTCATAGATATGTTTCATTACATAAATAATAATTTACAAAAAAATAATATTTAAAAAATACATATTTGTTGTAATGTTTAAGAGAGAGTGTAAAATTTTAATGAATATATAGTGGCATGTTTGAACATTAAACTTGAGCAGTAGGGGTATAACCAAAATAAGAACCTATCATAACGGTATGGGCAATGTTATACTGATAACAAAAAACGATATACGGGGTCATTTTGGTCCAAAAACCTTCGGCACCGATTGCAATTTCTACAACACCTCAAATTTTAATTTTTGTATATTTTATGGTGGGAATCCGTCCCTTTCAACGTTATTTTGTTTTCGTCGTTTTACAACAAAAATAAAACAAGAAAAAATTAGCAGTATGATTTTCAACATTTGAAACATGGGTTGAATGAATATTTGAAAAAAAATATTAGCAAAAACTTCATCGCGATCGGTGCCGAACCTTTTTTAACATTCGCGAAAAAAAGAGGACGCATTTCTTATTGATTTTCTATGTACTTTCTCACTATGATAGGCCCTTTTTGATATTTTCAAAAATATGCAAATGGTTATATCCCTATTGAGCAGCTAACAATTTTGAATGAAAACTTAGATAAACATGTGAAATATCAAGAAAAAGGCTTGAAAATTTGTATTCAGATTTAAAATCTTTAATGAAAACGTATATGAACTTGTAAATTAAGTAAATGTACCAAAAATAAGACACACAAATTTCTTAAAAAGAGAATTAATTTCCTTTAATTTTATAATTTTTCTAGATTGATAATTTATTTGAATTTTACTCTTGAAACTAAGAAATTTGATACACATGTTGGATATATTTGAGACAATAATTTTATATTCTTAATGAATCGGTCGAAACCTCAACTTGATTTAATTCTTATCAAATTAGTCTCAAATACTTTATTTCCATACAAATGCTTTAATAAAAATATTTTAAGTTCATACTTTTAATATGAGTTTAAGAAAAACAAAATTTTCTTATTTATTTTTTTTAAATAATAAAAAATATATTTTTGTAAATTTAAGATTTTCTGCAGGTTTATATTTTTATATTATTAAAGGCTTCAAACTATGAAGTTTGATACCCATATTAAATATATTTCAAGCTATTTTATCATATTCCTAATAAATCGGTTGAAATTCAAGTTTGTTAAAATCATAAAAACTGGACAGCATATCGTGCATAATCAAAATATCTTTAAATTTGTGTTGGCAAATTACCTATTTTCTTAAAATTTGGTTATAAAAAAAAGGTTTTTCTATAAAATTTTATGTATTTTATAAATAAAAAATTTGTTTCATGAAATCAAAGGGCAAATTGCAGCATAACGAGTGTCCTAACATTTAGTAACCTCTTAAACGATATCTCTCTTATACGTAACTTCTTATACGAGTTCTTACATGAGGAGTCTAGCACTTTTATTTTGGACTACATCTCAAAAACTTTAATATATAATAACCTTATTTTCAATAAATCGGGTTTAATCCCAACTCAGCAATAATATTAAAACTATATACCTAACACTCTTTTGCAGTCACATTCTGGCCTACATAAACCACAGTATAATTTTGGCTCCCAAACGAGGGCCATTAGTTCAGAAAATCTTTCTTAGGCAAAAACGTTACTCGTCAGAGTCAAACGAAGTC
This sequence comes from Pegoplata infirma, assembly GCA_963921195.1. Classification (NCBI taxonomy): domain Eukaryota; kingdom Metazoa; phylum Arthropoda; class Insecta; order Diptera; family Anthomyiidae; genus Pegoplata; species Pegoplata infirma. Next base: position 58,287,681 of record OY992539.1, read on the forward strand.
GAATTGCATGAAATCGCCAAGGCAAAAATAATAAAAAATAAAACGAACATCATGAGAGGTCGCATATCATAATTGGAAAGGTTTTTGGCCCGCTGAATCCGAATTGAACGTTGAAATTGCTCTATCGCATTAAGTTAAATATCTCAAAAACCTGACGGGATATAGCAGTATTAAAAACCTTTAAATTCATCATAAGAGGTCATTTATGATGAATTTATTTTTCTCCGAACATCGATTTCCAGTAAAATCCTAATTTTCTTTTTTATAAAAATTATCACAACTCTGTTGATTGTTATCCGATTTTTATTTATTTATTTATTTATTTATTTGTTTATTTGTTAACCTGTGTAACAAGACATAACATTTTCTCGGGATAAAACTCATCGTATTCAGAATTAAATTCTCGTTTAGAATAGGTTTATAAATAAGTATAAAGGTTGTTTAACATACTATAGCAGGAACACTTAAAAAATTATGTTAGTAAAATCAACTGAAAATGTCAGTTAAAATAACTACTTTTTAAGTTGTTTTGGGGTCAACTACTTTTTCAGTTAAATCAACTAACAATGTTAGTTATTTTAACTGACAAAAAACAACTGACTTATGTAGTAAAAACTACTTACATTTGTAGTCAAACCAACTAAAATGTAGTAAAAATAAAAAAATCAATATGTAATTTTTTTTTTCAAAATATTTTTCAGAAAAAAAATTGAAGACCAAATTTTTTTTAAAAAAAAAAGTTGTGAAAAATAAAAATAACGATTTTTTTTTTTTTTGGAAAAAAAACTTTAAAACTTTTCAGAGATAAAATAAATAAAATTAACTACTTTAAATAACTGTTACTACATCACAGTACTTTTTTGTTAGTTGTTCAAAAAAACGACTTAAAATAACTAACAGAAATAGTTGTTTGATATTTTTCATACAAAAACAACTGACTTTGTAGTTGAAAACAACTAACTACTGTAAAATATACAAATAACTAACATGTAGTAACTTACATAATTTTCTGAGTGAAAAAATCAATAAACTCCAAAAACTTTCAAAAAAAAAAATCAAAAAAATAGATATTATTGAAAAAATCAATAGATATGTTTCTTATATGTATAAATCAATTCACACACATGGAAAACCCTATTCTTCTTCTATCTAAAACAGTTTAAAACTTTAAAATCGATTGAAAGGTTTTTGAATTACACAAGGTTAAGTAAGAAAAGTCCCCAAAACCGTTTTTTGACAATAACTCTTAAATTTGAGGGTGTTTGGCAAGTTTAATGGGCATTTTTTGCAATCTACTTGACAAACCCAAAAACCTATACTATGTCACATCAAAATTATTTTTCAACTGTAGCACAGTGTAATCGTATATGGGCAAATTCATGGGAAATTTAACTGACGGATCACCGATTTTGTTAATTTTGGTTATTTGATAGAGCTTCGTAAATGATTAAAAACCATATATTTTGGAAGATAAGGGAGTTTAAAAATCGCTTCAATATTGACTTTTTGACAGTTTTTTAACTTTTTTGTGCTCGGAATCCGTAAGTCGTATGAAAAAACTTATAAAAACAATATTGTTTATAAAATCATGAAGATTTAAAATTTATAAATAAAAAATAAATTTTAAGTTTCAACAAAAAATTTCGGAAACTATGTTTGAATGTCCTCTTTTCCTGGGAAGGACACCATGGATTTCCAAAAAAAAATTTTGGATTAAAGTTTAAAGTTTTCAGAGAGGTGTTTTTTCGTATTGTTGAGCAATAAATTTTCAAAGTTTGTTAGAGAGCCAAATATATGTTTTTATACACTCCACTCTAGTGATAGAGTGTATATATAAGTTTGTCATTCCGTTTGTAACACATCGAAATATTGGTCTAGGACCCCATAAAGTATATATATTCATGATCCTCGATCGATTTTAAGTCGATCTAGCTATGTCCGTCCGTCCGTCCGTCTGTCTGTCTGTCTGTCTGTCTGTCTGTCTGTCTGTCCGTCCGTAGAAAACACGCTAACTTTTGAAAGACTTCACAGAGGCTACTGAAGTTTGGAATATATGTTGGTCATTTACCTGGTCAGGTTGGTATTGCAACCCAGCCAAATCGGTCAAGTGGTTCAAAAGTTATGAGCAAAAGAGTAAATTTCGGCAAGGGGTTTTCGCAAATTTACGAGATAAAAAAAACGATAACTTTCGAAAAACAATAATGAGACTGCTGAAACGTGGCATGTATCTTTGCCGTTTCTCAGGTCTGTTTGGCAGTGAATTTCAGCTCAATCGCTCAAGTGGTTCATAAGTTATAAGCAAAACCCCGAATTTCAGATTTTGTTATCTTAAATGCCACGTGGTAAACAAGTTTTAAAAGCATTGGTGGTAACTAAGCAATGCTTTTTAAACTTGTTTAGTTTTAAAGCAATGCTTTTTAAACTTGTTTAGTTTAAAAAGCATTGGTAACTTTAAAATTACACTCGAAAAAAATTTTAAACTCGAAAAAAATTTTAGACTCAAAAAAAAGTTTACACTAAAAAAAAAATTTTTTTTTTTACAAAAATGTCAATTTTTGTGTACATAATATTTTTACAATAAAAAAAAACATTACACTCGAAAAAAAGTTTTACACTCAAAAAAATATTAATTTTCCTTTTTTATTTAATGACAAAAAAGAGTTTTTTAATAAAAATAAAAAAATTTCTAATCAAAATTGTTAATTTTTTTCACGTTAAAATGTACCATCCTTTAAAAAAGGCATTGTGGTGGGTATTCATAGATTCGGCATAGTCGAATTTAACTTTTTTACTTGTTTTTTTTTTTTAATTTGGGCAAAAAATTAAATAATTGGCTTCTGACAGTTCTTTTGTGTTTTTTTACTCGAAAAACGTAAGTTGTACAAAAAAACTTTCAGTGACAATATTGTTGATAAAATTATGCAGATTTAAATTTAGAAACAACAAAAAATTTTTAAAAAAATTAAAAAAAAAAAATTTCTTAAAACAATAAAAAATTTTCTTTTCTTCTGTCAAGGACACCAGGGATTTCCAAAACTAAAATTTTTTATTAACGATGTTAAAATTTCAGGGAGGTCTTTTTTCGTGTTGTCGATCAATAAATTTTAAAAGCCAAAATTTAAAAAAAAATCATATATCTAACAAACTTTAAAACTTTATTGCTCAACAATACGAAAAAACACCTCTATGAAATTTTAACAGCGTTAAACGAATATTCTGAACTTTAATACAAAATTTTGACATTGGAAATCCATGGTGCCCTTCCACCAAAAAAGGACATTCAAATATGGTTTTCAAAATTTTTTGGTAAAATTTTTTGAAAAAAAAAATTTTTTTTGTTATAAATTTTAAATCTTTATAATTTTATAAACAATATTGTTTTTGTAAGTTTTTTTGTACGGCTTAAGGTGTCCGAGCACAAAAATGTTAAATAACTGTCTAAAAGTCAATATAGTCACAAATGCATTTTTTAAAACGACCATATCTTCCAAAGTATTGATAAAAAAAAAATATATGGTTTGCAATCATTTACAAAGCTCTATCAAATAACCAAAAATTAACAAAATCGATGATCCCTCTGTTAAATTTCCCATGGATGTGCGCAAATATCATCTGATGGTTTAAAAAGTGCAAAAAGAATATTGCATGAATTTTCAAAAATTTGTTGATCCTAACCGACTCGATTTACATATATGGGGCGAAACGCGTCAACAGTCCACACCAAAAAACTAATTTTAATTATAATTTTGCCAAACTATTGTCCTTGAATTTTAAGGTCAAATTTATATTTTTTTGAAAACCCACCAATGCCATTGCAAAGGTCGTCAAAAATACTTTAAAAATCGTTTTTTAAAAATAAAATTTTATCGCACCAAAGTGTCAATAAAAATTCAACCAAATATGACCTTTGCAAAAAAATTAAAACTTCCCATCTCTGTAACTCTAAAAATATTTCAATGAAAATTATTTTATTAGAACTTTAGACTACCTACTATTATTCTAATATTTTGGCAAAATTATACCTAAATCGGTTTTTTAGTGTGGACCGTTGACGCGTTTTGCCCCATATGTAGTTGTATCTGATCAGATCTGTAAGATCGCGATTTTGCTACCCATTCTATGATTTTGTTTCTGATCAGATCTGATTTGAAATCTGTTCATATAAAATTATATAAAATTATATGTAAGCAGTTTTGAGCATATCAAATCAGATCATATCCATTTTTACATTTTTCACAGGTAGTCAGCTAATTTTTTGTACACTCCATTGTTAATTACTTTTCTTTTTTTTAATTTTCACAAATTAACACCTAATTTTATAAGTGTGAAATGAAAAAATTGTTTTAAAAAAAATAACACTACAACCACAAATTTGCTATGCAACACCACATGATCCAGCAGGCAACTCCTTCAAAGAAAACAACAAATAAAACATACACAACAATCGATAAGAATCTATTAAAACGCATAAAAAAGCACACAGCAAAACAGTAACTGTTTTATGTTTCTTTAATAAATCTAACTAAACCAACAAGTTTAACAGCTTTATTTTATATATTTAAAAAAAAAAATGCAAAAAATAAAACAATCTTGAAAAATAAGAAGCAAACTTCAAATACAAATAAAAAAAAAAAAAATATGCACACATCATTATATGAAAACATATAATAAAACCATGATGGTCATCATCATCATCATTATAATCATCAGTTAAAATCAAAGTTTATATAGAATAGAAGTGTGTTAAAAAAAAAAGTCTGCATGTCTAAGGCGTTACTTTGAAAACCACCCACTAATGGACATAGACATGACAAAGCATTTTAGACGCAAGTAAACTTTGAAGCAAACACATATTCAAAACATTTATATTGTAAATAGAAAATTAGCTGTAGAATGAGTTGGCTATATTATATTTTCAGACCAGGTCTTAAGAAACAAATTTGTAATTATGCATCGTTCTCAAAACAAAAAAACAATGTTTAAATATAAAACCTGATTTGTTTTTTTGTTACCATTCACCCATTCACTTGATTCATTCAAAACTCTAGCTAATCATATATAAATATTGTTGCATTACAGTAGCCTTTTTTCATGATTTTTTTTTTGTTACCTTCAATATTACCACCTTCTTCCGTTGATGCTGTTTAATGTTTTTGTGTTGTTGTTATTTTTATTTAACAGCACTGCATAAATAATTATTATTAATTTACGTTGTGCATTAAAAACAAAACGAACATCACAGAAACAAAAAAAAAATAACAAAAAAGTGGTATGCAGGTGCAAATGCAACATTAAGACAGCCATCAAACAATTTCTTTATACTTCACTTTAAATTAGGGGGAGATTTATAAAAATAATTTTAAACGTTCATTCTAAGTCAATACTGTAAGGGGTCTAGTACTTTTTTCGAAAAAACGACGATTTTTTAAATGTATAGTTCTAAAAAACAAAAGACTTAAGAAACAAACTTGATGTTTTTAATATTTGTTTTATATGCAATCAGAGCATGATTTGTCCGAACCGACTTTAACCTTTACTTGGAAACATTGTAAAAGTATTTCATGATTATAAATCCCTTTAAAAAAAATATCCCCCTACTTAACATATCTTTACTTTTTATTCATTTTTAGCTACCAGCAGTGAGTGGTGTTGTAAGTTTTATGTTATTTCGCTTTTTTTTATTAAAAGAAAAATAAAGTAAACTTTTCAATGTCTTATCAAGAATTTGAGTTTGTTTTTTTTTAATTCATTCTAAAGTTAAGTCAGCAAGTCAACAGCATTATTAAAAAAATTATGTAGGACTAAATGTTAAAAGTATAAGAGTTTTGTAATAAACAAAAAACGAAATACTTAAGAAACAAACTTGTTTTTATAGAGATGCAAGCCGAAAAAGACACAAACAAAAATCCCATAAAATATGATAAATATTTAGTTTATGATAGAACAAAAAGGACTTTGAAACAAAATTTTCTACTGTGCTTTTTGAGGAAACTATTGTTTTAGGTTAACTTTTTAAAAATTTCTAGCGTAAATGAAAGATTTTTTTCTAAATATGAAGACAACGGTTTTTTAAAAAAAAACCTTATCGAACAAATAGAAACTTTTTGATGCACTAAACACAAATATAAAAAAAGAGTAGAAATCGGTAGAGGGGTTTTCGAGATATCAGTATTTTAAATTTGCATAAAAACCGATTTTTACTATGTTTTAGATTTTTTTTTTTGTAAAATAGTCTCAAAATTTCTTTCCCTTGACCCTTTCATAGAGCTTGAGAAAATCTTTCATTTAAACTTAATTTGAGCCAAATCCGTTAATTCTAACCCGTGGCGCCCTTCGAACAAAGTTAAGGATTTTTGGCAAATTTCCAAAAAAATTTTGAATTTCTGAAATATTAACTGGGCTATTCATAATGAGTAAATTAAATCTAATGTAGGTTTATTTGACTGATATTGCATGAATATTTGTCAAATAAACCTACTTTAAGTACACTTTAAGTATTATGAATAAAGGCCTAAAAAAATATACAGTGCCGGTCAGAGCTATAGTAGATTAAATTTGTTAAAGAAAAATTTTAAAACACCAGACCTTTTTTTATCAAACGAGTATTATTCTTAAAAGGAGTTTTACAGGTAATTTATTAAGCTTTAATTTAAGCTTTATAGCGTCCAGATTGATTTAATAATAAATGTTCTACGAGGGTCGAACTGGAAAATGATAATTTTTATAAACATTTTTCAAACATAAACAAGTAAGAAAGTTATGGTCGGTCAAGACCTACACCAGTGTTTCCCGGAAAATGGGTCCCAAGTTCAAACATGGACCGATTGGGTCTGTCTTTTGTCAAATCTTTAATAAGTGTAGAAAACACTTACTAACCAAATTTGAGTTAAATACGCTTCTATTTGTTGCCAATAAAACGGTTTAAGTGAATATCGGACAAAATTTTGATATGGGCCTAAGCCCAAAAATGGTGTGATTATAATCAGATTTGATCGGGTTATTAAAGTTCGCGTTAAACACACACAATAAAAATGTTAACACTATATTTTCTGTTTTCAAGAAATTTTAGAGATTTATGTGAATATCGGGAGGGTGGTTTTGGGGGCTACAAGAAGAACTGCTCCGATTCCTTCAAAATTTGGAATGGCGATTTGCAAATACAAAACATGTCTAACTGCTAAATTTTTATTAAAATTTTATTCTAAATCGACTCAAAAAGTGATTCTGAGTCGATCGGTATGCTTGAAGGTGGGTCTTAGATCAATATTTCGGGTAGTTACAAACAACAACACTAACTCATTATACCCTCCCAGTGAAAAATGTTCAAATGTGAATCATATATATTTCACATATGATTACATATATGAACATATATATTTAATATATGAGCATATACGAAAATTGGCGGCATGTGGACAGACATATATGAAACATATATGAACACATATGCACATATATGAACCCATGCCATATATGTACACATGCCGCCAATTTTCGCATGTGTAACATATATTTACATATATGAACATACATGTCCATATTTAGACCATATATGATTCATATATGAAAATTTTTCACCGGGCTGCACCACAGAGTGGTGTAGGGTATATTGAAAGTACACCAACAGTAGAGAAAAAACAGCTAAGGGTTTTAAAAACATCTTTTTTATGGCCCACTGAAGTTTTTCAATTTTTTTCAAAGGCGTTTTAAATAACTTAAACAAAAAGTATCAAATCTAGTTCTGAGGTAAATAATGTTAAGACATGTCTTCAGTGATATTTGATGGCGGTTCATTTCTCGAAATATATTAATCCTCTATCTTCCATTTTTAGGGGCCATTTTGGTCCTTTTTCAAATATTCTCATAGAACATCAATAAAACGTGTGTTTAAGGGGTTAAAATGTTCTACAAATAATTTTTGCATAAAATTTCACCAAGGGTGTTCGAAGATCGAAAGTTCATGCAAAAAGTGCAAAATGCTTAAAAAGGTTAAATTGTAAATTATCAAATGCTTTTAAATTGTTTTTGCTTCTGAGTTAAATTACTGTAATCAATTTCTTCAGTGAAATTCGATGGCGGTTCTTTTCTTAGAACATATTAACCTCTATCTCCCATAGGGATCATTTTTGACCATTTTTCAAATATTCTCTTAGATCACGACTAAGGCGAGCGTTTATAGGGTTAAAGTGTTCTACAAACATTTTCTGCAAAAGAACTCGACCAACACCCCCCGAAGGATTTCGAATTTTCTATTGATATACTTTAATTTTATTTTGGTTTCGTCCAAGATACACTCGAAGATCCCAAATTTGTTGCACAGTGTATTTTTTCTACTTAAAAGTTTGAAACGCCAGGGACTGATTGTTTTTTTTTTGCAATTTTTAATCAAAATATATAAGTTGAGATTACGACCGATTTATTCGGAATATAAATATATGAGCTAAAGGTAGGCAATATGGGTATTTAACGTCTTTACTTAAAGATTACTTTTCAAAAAAAACTATAGCATCTTAAAATAAAATATATTGTACTGAAGTTTTATATCATTATCATAGATTTTTTTTTTACAAAAGAAATTTCGCTTACAGCCGCTTTTCTGGGATCTCAGTTTTTTATTTAGTACAGAATTGTTAACCAAAACAAGTAGAAAGGTTAAATTCGACTTTGCCGAATCTGTGAATACCCTCCACAATGCCTTTTTTAAAGGATAGTACATTTAAACGTGAAAAAAAATTAACAATTTTGATTAGAAATATTTTATTTTGAGTAAAAAACTCTTTTTTTTGTCATTTAAAAGAAAAATTACTATTATTTTTTTTTTTTTGAGTGTAAAACTTTTTTTAGAGTGTAATGTTTTTTTTACTGTAAAAATATTTCTCAGTGAATACACAAAATATTGATATTTTTGTAAAAAAAAACTAAATTTTTTTTTTGAGTGTAAAAATTTTTTTGAGTGTAAATTTTTTTTCGAGTGTAAAATTTTTTTCGAGTGTAAAATTTTTTTTTAGTGTAATTTTTAAGTTACCAATGCTTTTAAAATTAAACAAAATTAACAAGCATTGCTTTAAAACTAAACAAGTTTGAAAAGCATTGCTTAGTTACCACCAATGCTTTTACAACTTGTTTACCCCGTGGCATTTAACATGAACAAAATCTGAAATTCGGGGGTTTGCTTATAACTTTTGAACCACTTGACCGATTGAGCTGAAATTTAATACCAAACGGACCTGAGGAACGGCAAAGATACATGCCACGTTTCAGGAGTCTCATTATTGTTTTTCGAAAGTTATCGTGTTTTTTATCTCGTTAATTTGCGAAAACCCCTTGCCGAAAATTACTCTTTTGCTCATAACTTTTGAACCACTAGACCGATTTGACTGGATTGCAATACCAACCTGACCAGGTAAATGACCAACATATATGTCAAACTTCAGTAGCCTCTGTGAAGTCTTTCAAAAGTTAGCGTGTTTTCTACGGACGGACAGACAGGCGGACGGACATCGCTAGATCGACTTAAAATCGATCGAGGATCATGAATATATATACTTTATGGGGTCCTAGACCAATATTTCGATGTGTTACAAATGGAATGACAAACTTAAATATACACTCTACCACTAGAGTGGAGGGTATAAATAATCAAATTGAGATTTCTGTCGATTATTAACAAATCGTTTGTAATCCCTTTTAAAAAATATACTCTTCTTACTATTAAAATCGTTTTTTTTGAATCAAAGTTACGATTCGTTTATAGCCGTTTATTACATTTTACAGTGTTTTTAAATATTTTGTTTTGCTTAAAAGTTTGAAACCCCAAGGATTAATTGTTTTTTGCAATTTCTCATCAAAATATATAATTTAAGATTACGACCGATTTATTAGGAATATAAATATATAAGCTAAAGGTTGTCAATATGGGTATCTAACGTCTTGGTTTGAACAGTAATTTTCAAAAAAAACCATTAAGCTCATTTAAAAATACATTGTACTTAAGTTATAGATTGTTATCTTAGAAAAATTCTTTTTTTACAAAAGAATTTTAGTTTTTAGCCGCTTTTCTGTGATCACTTTGTTTTATTTAGTACAGAGTATTAAAACTCAAGGATTATTAGTTATATACCTACAAATTTTTACCGAAATAATGAAATTGAGACTTCCGCCGATTTATTTGGGACATAAATATATTATACAAATGTAGCCATAATGGGTATCAAACTTCTTGGTTTAAAAAAAAACTTTTCAAAAAATTATAAAAATATTTATCGGTTGAGATTGTAACAGATTTATTAAGAATTTAACAAAATTTTTGCATAATATTTGCTTTCTACAAAATTTCCTTCAAACCTTAAAACTTTAATATTAAAATCTCTTTCCTTAATATTTTTCCTTTAAGAACATTTAAAAAATAATAAAAAAACCTTAAGGTTTTCTTTGCAACAAATATGTCACAATAAAGTTATAAAATATAATGTCATGTTTTTGTTTTTTTGTTCTAACAACACAAACATTTTAAACTAATAACCTTTGTTGGACTATAAAGAAAACTTTAAAACACGCACCTTATAACATACCAACGAAAAATAAAAAATAAAAAAAAAAAAAACAATAATAACCACATCCTTTTTCTATATAAATATGACCCTATAACAAGTTAAAAACAACAACAGCACCAGCAACAATAAATAGCAGCAAACAATAATATTAGCAACAGTAACCGGCAGCAAAACAAAAACACAGCACCCTCACATTGCAGTCAAAAAATTAGCATATTGTGTTACCGCACTTCCTGCCACACTTTTTTAACTCTTTTCAAACTCTATTTTTTTTTTTTGTTGTGTATTTTGCTCCTTTTCAATTTTTTTTTTTCATATTGTTTGTATATTTAATACACTTGACTTTTTGTAAACCGCCAATGAATCGTATAATATCCGTTTTAAAGTAACAAAACTTTTATAAAATTCTCTCAACTCACCCTTAAAGAATATTTGCTTTCGAAAAACAAACGAACAACTTTGGAAAAAAATAAATCACACGAAGCAAAAAAAAAAAAGACACGCACCCACTCTCATACACATTTTTGACTTTGGTTTTAACAACATGCCAATGTATGATTAGGGAGAAAATTATTTTTAAGGAATTTTATTTTTTAAGTAAGGTCAGGGTTTGAATAGAGGAAATATGCAACGAAATGTTAGGAAATATCTTTAATAGGTAAGACTTTTAATAGATCTTTTGTTCAGCATCAATTTTATTAAAGAATATCAATGATAAGAATTGCACCGATTTATTAAGAATATCGTATATAGATGTTTTATGTTTACAATATGGGGATCAAATTAAAGGGCTTTCTCAGTTAGTTTTAATAAAACTATAAACTTTTTGAAAAACTTGTTATTTTTTAAAATTTAAGTTACGACCGATTTATTAGGAATATAATATACATTTGCAATGATAGCCAATGTGGATATTAATCTTTTTGGCACTTACAGTGTATTTAAAAAATGTTCTAAGTTGACTGAAAAAAGTATAATTTTGCGAAAAAAAAAAGATAATTATGCTTATTTATTTAGCCAGTATCAGCTGCTTTATAAAAATTAATTAAAAACGATTTCAAACAATTTATATTTTAGTCTATGTTGAATATCAATCATTAACTATCCACATTTTCTTTTACTTTAAAATTTTTTATTTCAACCGATTTATTAAGAACGTTATAAAAAGTTATAAAATATGGCAAATATGGTGATCAAACGTTTTGTTGTAAAGAGACCATTACTTAAAAAAAAAACATAAAATTTCCAATATTTTCGATTTTTAATGCATTTTTTAACGATTTTGGATATTTTTAAGAACAATTTATTTCTTTGCTGAGTTAGATTTATTTAATACAATATTACACATTATACAATACACAGAATGAATTGAAAACGAATTTCAATCACGAAAATCGCGGTTTCAATAAATTTTTTTATTGAAACTCCTCCGATAAATAAAATTGTTATACCAATCACCAAATAAGTAAATAGCTGATAATTTGAATATTTTTTCAATCAAACATTTTTCGATTTTAATCACAAGTTTGATAAATTTTTTATTTAAAGTCAATGAAATTAATGATTGATTTAACGAATGAATTGTAAACTTATGAAGAAAGGCTTATTTATTGCTATTATAATAAAAAAAGTAAAACCCATTTCGTGCGTAACGCATCAAAATATCAGTCTAGGACCCCATTTAAGATATTCAAGCGATGTCCGCCCGTCTGTTCGCATGTAGTTAACACGATGCAGTCCAAAATAAAAGAGCAGGACTCCCGAAATTTGGCACGAATATGTCTTATCTTTCTAGGGGAAAAAAAGTTCCCCATTGAAAAACTAAACCAACATTTCAAACACCGTTTTAATACCCTCCACTCTAGTGATAGAGGGTATATATAAGTTTGTCATTCCGTTTGTAGCACCTCGAAAAATTTGTCTAGGACCCCATAAAATATATATATTCAAGATCCTCGATCGATTTTGAGACGATCTAGCGATGTCTGTCCGTCCGTCCGTCTGTTCATCTGTCTGTCCGTCTGTTGAAAACACGATAGCTTTTAAAAGACTTTACGGAGGCTTCTGAATCGGTCTGAAATCGGTCTAGTGGTTCAAAAGTTATGGGCAAAAGACTGAATTTCAGCAAGGAGTTTTCGTGAATTTAAGACATAAGAAACACGCTAACTTTCGAAAGACAATTCTGAGGATGCTGGAGCTTGACATATATAGTTTTCGTTCCTCTGGCCTGATTCGTATTGAATTTCATCCAAATCGGTCCAGTGTTTCAAAAGTTATTAGCAAAACCGTGAATTTTAGATTAGTTTCACCTAGGGGCCCCCGTAGGCTAGTTGGTAGCGTGCTAGCCTTTCAACGTGGGGGTCGTGGGTTCGATTCCCACTAGATCCCTTGGTTTTTTCGCTACAACGAGACGACGGTCATTGTTACCAGTTCTCGGTTAGGTTGAATTTATTAAAAATGAGTTGTAAATAAATAGAAAGAATAAATAAAAATATTTGATCATGTGATCAAAAAACTACTATACTACTACTACTATTAGTTTCACCTTAAATTCACGTGTTGAAAACCAATTAAACATGTTTTAAAAACATTGGTAAGCCACAAAAATATTTTACAACGTATTTTTGTCACTCAAAAATATTTTTACACTAAAAAAAATACACTCGAAAAAAATATATTAAATTTATTTTTTTTTTGCAAAAATTACGAAAAAAAAAAAATTTTCACACAAAATAAAATATTTCTAATCAAAAATGTTCATCACTTAAAAAGGGCATTGTGGAGGAAATTCATAGATTCGGTCAAGTCGAATTTAACTTTTCTGCTTGTTTTACATGATTTTTCGTGTTTTTGTTAAACAAATGCAACATTTTTAAGATACAAGAAGTTAAAAGTCCTACATTTGGACCCAGGGGATTAGAAAAGGTTGCGTTTTTTTGGTAAAAATAGTTTAAATACACTCAAAATATTTTGTAGGCAAAAACAAAAGAAAAACACACTTAAAACCAGTGAATAAACAATTGAAAACCTCCCAGTAATTATTCATTTGTTTTAACAAACATCAGCATTTATTTTTTACTGTTGACAAAATTTTCTAAAATAAATGACATTAAACATTAAAAAATTACGTTTTTTTCACTCTTTTTTACCAACAAATTCGAAAAAAATAACCAACGAAAACAATAAAAATTAATGATTTCGTAGGTAATTTTTTACAATTTTTTATTGAAATATTTTTTTAAAAATTTTTAATAAAATTTTTGGGGAATCGATCCCGCAAACAACTACATTCTGGCCAGACACTCTACCCATCGTGCCAAAGTCACTTGATACAAACATGTTTTTATATTTCTATAAATAATTTTTTAATTTTTTTTTCTACAAAAAAATAACTGACTTGTGTAGGTAAAAACTAATGATATTTCATTAAAAAAATACCAACAATTTAAAAAAAATTACTTACACAAATCATTAAAAATCAAAAGAATAATCAGCAGTTTTTACTTACAGAACAAAAATAAATGACTTTAAAAATTAAATGCAAATGAGAGTCTATATTTTTTAGTGTGTTATTTTTGAAACAAAGGACTGAAGTAGTCATTAATACTGAAGTAGTCATAAAAACTGAACATCAAACAAATGTTTTTTTTTTTTTTTAAACGACTAAACGGAAAACTTTTTAAATAAACTACAAACAGTTAATGCCATAATTTTTTGAGTGTAATGATAAATTTGTATTTCTTCAGTGCAAAAAGCATAACAACGAATTTGTAAACATATATTTCTAGGTGAAATTTGTTCCCCTCAATGACCACTGCTGACCCAACCCCCCCAAAAATAGACGCCTTTGATTTTCTTGCATGTTGGAGGGTATACAAGATTCGGCACAGCCCGAATTTAACACTCTTGTTTCAATTATTGTATTCGAATAAATTAAAGCGAAAAACTCTGGTATGTTGAAAAATTTTAATTTGGCAGTAAAAAAAATTAACGAAAATTTTAATAAAATCAATGATTGATTCATTTTATGTTCGTTGATCAATAGATTAAATTGGAAATGTTTAGCCAAAAATTTTTAGTGTGCATGAAAACTTTTGCAAAAATCTTAAATTCAAAGCGTATGGTAGAAAAATGCATATCAAATTTTGGATTTCAACCCATTTATTTAGAATGTGATATACTTTCTGAAAAGTTATCCAATATGGGTATCAAAAAGCTTGGTTTGTAAGTTTTAAAAACTCTTAAGTTAAAATCTTAAATTTTCATAAAATTTCATATTTAAGTGTTCAACCGATTTGTTAAGAATATGATATAACTAAAGCAAAGGTATACAATATGGGTATCAAACAACTTGGGTAAAAGAGTGTTTGCAGAAAAAAAATATAAACCCAATGAAAAAAGCAAGTTTTCTCAAAAAAAATTCATTACTTCAAAATTTTAGATATTTCAAAAATAATGTTTTAATAAATTTATTACAGGAATATAGAAAAATTAACCTTTAAAACATTAATATGCTTGCATTTTAAAAAGTTTCTTTAAAAAAACTTATATTTTTCCAAAATCTTAGTTTTGAGATTTCAAACGATTTATTAAGAATATGCTATACTCTCTCCAATGATATCCAATATGGGTATCAAATAACTTGGTTTAAAGAGCATATTCAAAAAAAATATAAACCCAATGAAAAAGTAAGTTTACACAAAAAGTTTTCATTATTTCAGAATAATTTAAATTATACTACGGATATATAAAAAAAATTGTATGCCATTTAAAGTCTAACGTTTTTAAAACTATTAAATAAAAATCTTAAATTTTCTTAAAATCTCATATTTGAGTTTTCAACCGATTTATTAAGAATATGATATACCTTCTGCATAGATATACGGTATGGGTATCAAAGAAATTGGTTTTAAGAGCATAACAAAAATATAAATCAAATGAAAAAAGTACGTTTCCCCAAAAATTTTCATTATTTTAGAATAATTAAAAGTTACTACAGATATACATAAAAAAGTTTAATTTAAAAAAATTTTTAGTCAAAAGTTTTTAAAACTCTTAAATAACAATCTTAAATTTTCTTAAAATCTCATATTTGAGTTTTCAACCGATTTATTAAGAATATGATATACCTTCAGCCAAAAGTATACAATATGGGTATTAAACAACTTGCTTTAAAGAGCATTTTCCAAAAAAATATAAACCCAATTAAAAAAGTAAGTTTCTTCAAAAAATTTTCATAAATTCAGAATTTTAAATCTAATAATAATACAGATATTTTTAAAAATTTATTACAGAAATATAGAAAAATTTAATTTTAAAACATTTTTGACATGCATTTTAAAAAGTGTGTTTAAAAAAACTTATATTTTTCCAAAATCTCAATTTTGAGATTTCAACCGATTTATTAAGAATATGCTATACTCTTTCCAATGATATCCAATATGGGTATCAAATATCTTGGTTTAGAGGGTATATTCTAGAGTTTGCAAAACGATTAAAATCGTAATCGTAATCGCGATTAATCGCGCCCATTAATCGTAATCGTAATCGACAAAAAAATCATGCGATTACGATTAAAAATTTTCTATGAAATACACTGTTTTTATAACGAATTTAAATCAATTCCAAAATTTTTTGAAACCCATTTTGAATAGAAACTAAAATTATTTGTCAAAAAAACTAAATTAGTGTTAAAAACGATTACTTCCGGGACAATTGGGTTGGCCTATGATTCATTTAAATTGTTTGCGATTTTTCTTTCCTTTTCTCGTAAAAGTCATTCAAATTTAAAGTAAAATTAAAATTCTGATCTGAGTAAATTTTA
Organism: Pegoplata infirma; assembly: GCA_963921195.1. NCBI lineage: Eukaryota > Metazoa > Arthropoda > Insecta > Diptera > Anthomyiidae > Pegoplata > Pegoplata infirma. The sequence continues at coordinate 58,304,058 of OY992539.1, forward strand.
AAGAATTTGGTTTTTAAAATATACTCAAAAGGCTTTGGTCAAAAAATTTGGACATGAAATGTTGTCAAAAAACATAATTTTTTCATACATTGACCGCTGGTTGACTAATGATGCCTTGTAAATTTTTTAAATAAATTTCCTCACAAAAGATAACTGGCCATCAGCAGGTATTCTGACACGACCCCGCAGAAATTTTGGTAAACAGGAAGCAGCTTTTGGAAAGGAATCATGATTCAAAGAGCAAATCCAAATCAGTCACAGTTTAGAGTACTCTTTAGTAGCAAAGATAAAAAGATATTAAGACCCAGTAAAATCATGTATCTTTTCAGCGCTGATTAAAGCACTCTTTATAGAGTTTATTTAAGCGCAATAAAGATGTAAGAAAATCTTGTATTTTTCTCTAAAAATTTTTTTGATCATTAAAAAAGTGTTGAAGATGTCAAAAATTAAAGTATGTGTGAAATTTTATCAACAAAGAATTTTAATTATAAGTTTTAAAAAAATCTTAACAAAAAATTATCAAGGGCGCTCGAGCGCAATGATTAGTGTCCAACCGAACAGTTCGGCCAAAAAACGGTATTGGCCAAAAATTAATATTTGCAAGCATTTTTAACAGCTTTTTCTGATGGCCGTTTATTTGTTTAGGCGATAGAAGACTATTCTGACTTTCAAATTTAATGGCGAGGACGAAGTTAAGCACCAATTTAGATGTTCGGTAATCGAACGTTCGGCCAAATTGAAAAAAGTTCGGTTACCGAACTTCGAAATTGTGGCTTAACTTCGTACTCCTTCTTAAATTTTACACTCAGAATCGTCTTCCATCGCCTCAACAATTCTATCCCATATAAAAAAAGTTTTTAAAAGTACTTCCAAATACCAAATTTTTGATTAAATGACGTTTTTGGCCGAACTGTTCGGTCGGACACTAGCAATGATATACTAAAAAAAGAGACTGTAGTGCCAAAATCTCGAATAATTTTTTCTGGAAAAGTTCGAAAGCTTTTAATTTTATTTCTTAAAAATAATAGTTTTTGTTCTTAAAAATATAAATTTCAAAAGATTTTTTTAAAGATATTGCAACTCAAATTATTTAAAAAATTCGATTAATCGTAATCGCGATTAACGGCAATTTTTTTAATCGTAATCGCGATTATGAAATATCTCGATTATTTGCAAACTCTAGTATATTCCAAATATACTATAAACCTTCAAAAATACTATGTCCTTAAAAATTTCTTAAAATTCCGATTTTTGATAATTTTTTTTTAATAACTGTAAATAATTACCCTCCTATGTTATACATAACTAGAAGGTATAAAATTTCTTTTTGTACTACTTATTTCTTTAACTTGTATGTGTATATTTAAATCGTGTTTAATGGCATGAAAACTACATACAATTGCAATGTACTCGTACAATTTTTGTGTGATATAAAACTTTTTTTGAGCAAAAAATAAAAACTTAAAAAAAAAAAATGTTTCTTACATTCATTCCTTACACTTGTTAAGAGGTCTGACACGCATTGCAGTTTGTTTTTTTTTTAATTTTTTATTTTAGACGATGAATACAGGTTGGTTGGTTGCCTGTTTAGTTGGCACGTTGCTTAAATGCAATAAAAAAAAAGTTTTCTTTTGCTAAATAGAAAAACTTAGATTTCTACTGCAAAGTTTCGCATTGCAAAAACTTACAAAAAAAAAATATTATTTTGTTTGCAATTTTCTATTTAAGTGACGTTTAACATGTGCCTCTTTGGGAAGAAAGAAACAAAAAAAAGACTTATACAATAAGTTTATAAAAAGGAAACTCTATAAGTCGTTTGTGGTTTTCCTGTGTTTATTTTAAAATTGAGATTTTATGTTAATAACAGGATGATGTTAATGGTAAAATGTTTTTTTTTTGTTTTGTTTTCTTGGTTTAAACTCACCCGCATTTTGTTATGGGAAAATTTTATTATTATTTAATAGAGTTTGATTGAGGAAATTTTTACCTGTAAAGAGAAGAAAAAAATTATGGTTTAAAATATGATTTTTTTAATAAAATAATTATCAAATATTGCATTACATTGTATAATAAATTATAAAGAATTATTTTTAATTATAGTTTATTTAGGAAATTGAAAAGTAAAACTATAAAAAAACCTTGACGTGATTTTCATTTTACAACTGCGTGTTAAAAAATTTTTTTAAGACCTGCAAACGAAAATATTTCGTTATAATTATCACGATAATTTAAATTATAAATAGAAAAATGTTTTTTTTTTTTTTAGAAATATTTTATTCATTAAAATGTAATAAAATTTTAAATTATTAAAGACATGTAAATTTAACTTAATTATTTTATAAAATTTTTTAATGTGCTTTTTGTTAACAGTTTATGATATTTGGTTGAAAAAATAATTTATTTCTTCCAACTGAATTTATTTATAATTTATATAAAAAAAAAATTTTGTGAATAAACTGTTGTATTATTTAGGAATTCAGACTTTCGATTTATTAAGATTATGCTACACTTTTGGCAAAGAAATCGGGTATGGGTCTTAAACAGCTTGGTTTAAAGAGTACGTTCCAAAAAAAATAAACCAAATGAAAAAAGTAAATAACAATTTCATCCGATTTATTAAGAATATGATGTACTTTTAGCAAAGATATTCAAAATGGGTACCAAAAAGCTTGGTTTGAAAAGCTCCTATTAAAGTATTATATTTCCTTAAACATTTCCTTATAAAAAAAAAAAACTATAAATCTATAGAAAAATAATATTTCCTAAAAACATTTCCTAATTTCTAAATTGTTTACTTAAAAATAGAGAATTAAAGACAAATTTAATTTTACACTCAAAATATTTTGTAGGCAAAAACAAATGAAAAACACACTTAAAACCAGTGAATAGACAATTGTTTTAACAAACATCAACATTTATTTTTTACTGTTGACAAAATTTTCTAAAATAAATAACATTAAACCTAAAAAAATTACGTATTTTTCACTCTTTTTTACCAACAAATTCGAAAAAAAAAAACCAACGAAAACATTAAAAATTAATGATAGTTCTGTTAGTTTTACCAACAAATTTCAAAAAAATAACCTACAAAAACAATAAAAATTAATGATTTCGTAGGTAATTTTTTACAATTTTTTATTGAAATATTTTTTTAAAAATTTTTAATAAAATTTTTGCGGAATCGATCCCGCAATCAACTACATTCTGGCAGACACTCTACCCATCGTGCCAAAGTCACTTGATACAAACATATTTTTATATTTCTATAAATAATTTTTTGGTTTTTTTTTTTCTACAAAAAAATAACTGACTTGCGTAGGTAAAAACTAATGATATTTCATTAAAAAATACCAACAATTTAAAAAAAAAATTACTTACACAAATCATTAAAAATCAAAAGAATAATCAGTAGTTTTTACTTACAGAACAAAATTAAATGACTTTAAAAATTAAATGTTAATGATAGTCATTATTTTTTAGTTTGTTATTTTTGAAACAAAGGACTGAAGTAGTCATTAATAAGAACTGAACATCAAACAAACGTTTTTTCTTTTAAAAACGACTAAACGGAAAAGTTTTTAAATAAACTACAAACAGTTAATGATATAATTTTTTGAGTGTAAAACTTGTATAGTCCAAAATTATTTAAACTTTTATATAAAAAAATTTAGATTTCTAATTATTACCAATCTGAGATTACAGCCGATTTATTAAGAATATGATATACTTTAAGCAATGGCAACCAATATGGGTATCAAACACTTTCTTTAGAAGAGTATAATCTAAAAACGTATACACACAATTAAAAAAAGTTACTTTTTAAAAAAAAAAAATATGTGTTTAAAAATTTTTGATCGAAAAAAAAAATAGAAAATGTCCAAAGAAATATAGATGCATTTTATTTAAAAACATTTTTAAAAAATCTCATAATGAAAACTTATATTCTCTTAAAATTTTAAATTTGAGATTTCAACCGATTTATTAAGAATATACTATACTCTAACTAACGATAACCAATATGGGTATTAAAATTCTTGGTTTAAAGAGTGTTATTCAAAAATGCTATAAACCTATATAAAAACAATTAGAAAAGTTAAATTCGACTAACAAGGAAGGTGCATTTTATTTAAAAACATTTTTAAAAAATCTCATAATGAAAACTTATATTCTCTTAAAATTTTAAATTTGAGATTTCAACCGATTTATTAAGAATATACTATACTCTAACTAACGATAACCAATATGGGTATTAAAATTCTTGGTTTAAAGAGTGTTATTCAAAAATGCTATAAACCTATATAAAAACAATTAGAAAAGTTAAATTCGACTAACAAGGAAGGTCTTTCATAGGGCACCCACCGCGGTGCACCGCTTGTCCTGAAACTTGTTTATAGAAAAGAGGGAAGCAAAATAAGAGCTACCTGATTTCTTTTAGCTGCCAATCTCACATTTGGTGGGTCAAAGGGGAAGGGAAAAAACGGGAATTTTTCCGTTTTTTGAAGATTTTTTCCATTTCTTCAAAAGAAACTATATGAACATTTAATAAAGATCGAAAGTGTTTCTGAAGGCCTATCCAATGGCGTATCGGCCGTGTCCAAATTCGGCTTTCTTAAATTCGTTATTGTCAAAAATGTATAAACGTTGGGGTTATTTGTATGGAGATGTATAAACGACCCCCAAAATCATATATAAGGAGTGAGATCATAAAAATGTTAACACACATAAAGTTAAATAAAAAACAGACTACTGAATTTTAAGACTTCAAACCAAATTTTTATTAAATAAAATTTAATACAAAATCATAACAAAAAAACCGCATGGAACTCTAACCACTACGAACAAAGTTATCCACTTTTTCCGGAAACCCTCCCATTAAGGCTTTTATGGTAGTTTCTGTCACCTTTTTAGAGCAGGTGGTCCATCTACGTTTGAAATCTTGCATGTCCTGGGAGACCTTTTTTGTGCCCTTTAATTCTTTTTTAACAAGAGCCCAATATCTCTCCACTGGCCTGAGCTCCGGGCAGTTTGGTGGATTTGCCTCTCTTGGTACAAAAACCACATTATTATCATTATACCACTCCAGCGCTTTCTTGCTGTAGTGACAAGATGCTAAATCGGGCCAAAAGTAAGTGGATACATTGTGCTGACTCAAGAACGGAAGAAGTCTCTTCTGCAACACTCCTTGATATAAATTTCGCTGTTTATAGAGCCAGATGTCACAAATGACTGGCTTCTTTGGCCGCAGCTACATATGGCTTGCCATACTAGAAATTTTTTGGGGAATTTCGTTTGCTTTTTTGACCGAAATTTTTCCGCAACATTTCCTCGAACATCGGAAACATAAAATTCTTGACCAGGGAGCTGCGCAAAATCAGCCAGGACATAAGTTTCGTCGTCCATTACACAACAGTTGTATTTTTTTATAAAATTTGATTTCAATTTTCTAGCTCTGGTTTTGGCCTCCAAATTTTTAAAAGCGTTTCTATCGGGAACTTTTTGAACTTTGTAGGACTTTAGTCCCGCCTTACGTTTCACTTTACGTACAAAAAAGTCTGAGCATTGGGCTAACCGAGCTGTTTTTCTGCCAGATGTGTTAGGAGCTCTCTTTAGGATGCTTTTAACTTTATATGCCTTACCAATGTTACGATAACCAGTCGTTGTTCCTGTTCCCGGCTTCCTTTCAATTGTTAGGTGTTCCAGATACCTTTTTACCACTTTTGAAACTGTTTGGCGGCATACATTAGTTTCTTTGGCAATTTTTTTGTATGTCCATGTTTGGTTTTGTTGAAAATATTTAATTATTTTTGAACGCACTTTTCTTTCATCGTCCATTGTGTAAAAAATTGCAAATTAAAACTCATGATGTAAATTAATTTATTAACTGGCATATTTTTAAAATGTAAACTGCCGAAAAAAAAAAATTTGGAAGCTTTACACCAAAGTTGTAGGCAAAAATGTGTGTTAACATTTTTATGATCTCACTCCTTAATAACACAGGTTGACAAAATTTGAACTTTTTTAATATGCCTGAACTTTGATAACTGATTTATTTGGATTTTAGTGTGTTGATTCCGAATCCGTTATCCAATTGTTTCCATCAGCTCACGTTCGCGAGAAAATCGCTGTTTAAAAGTCGAAAAAGTGCGTTTTTTACTAATTTTGCTTGGCTATAATTTCCAAAAAAAAATTTAGTGCCTCAGTTTTGAATACGAACTTAACTATATTGGATGCCAGGATTCCAAAACTGGTATTATCTTTTTTCTGACAGCTTTAGTTTTCGAGTTATTAAAAAGGGCATAAATATTCAGACAAAATTAAAGAGGTCATAAATATAAAAATTTTATTTTAGCGATATCTCAAAAACTAAAGATGACTCAACAAAAGTAATAGCATTTTTGGAATCAGCATATCCAACATACCTAAAGTCTTCATTCACTTTTTGGATGTAAGACTAGTGTTGGTAAATATAGACTCACAAATATGCCATAAACAGCCTATTTTCAAATTTTCCTTAGGCTATATCTCGAAAACTAGAACTGACCCAAAAAAACGGTAGCCAGATTTTAAATCAGCGTACCCCTAATACCCAAAATTAGCTATCAGTACCCGGGCAAAAAAAAATGTTGCCCTGTGTAATCTCTATCAAAATTAAGCTGACCCGTATTTTTGCGTTTGGCGAAATTCCAGCTAGTTCGGCTTTTATTCGGATTTTCCCAAGAGCCCATATTTTTTCATAAGGTAGCAACCCATTTTTAAATTTGAGATTGCCCAGCTAAAAAAAACAGGTAAGTCTTATTTGACTCCCCTCATATCAATATGTATTTAAGCTTCGGGGCAAACGGTGGGTGCCGTGTAAAGGACTTCCTTGTAAGCCGAATCTATGAATAGTATTCATAGATTCGGCTTCATTGAATACCCTCCAAAAATGCTCTTTTTAAGTGATAGACAAATTTTATAACGTGAAAAAAAAATTTTAATGTAAAAATATTTTTGAGTGACAAAAATACTTTGTAAAATATTTTTGTGACTTGCCAATATTTTTAAAACTTGTTTAACGGGTTTTCAACACGTGAGTTTAAGATGAAACCAATCTGAAATTCATGGTTATGCTAATAACTTTTGAACCACTTGACCGATTTTGCTGAAATTCAAAACCAACTAGACCAGGGGAATGAAAAATATATATGACAAGCTTTAGCAGCCTAAGAAATATCTTTCGAAAGTTAGCGTGTTTTTTTATCTCATAAATTCGCGAAACACTCTTGACGAAATTCACTCTTTTGCTTTTAACTTTTGAACGACTGAACCGATTTCAATAACCTGATCAGGTAAATGACCAACATATACTCCAAACTTCAGCAGCCTCAGTAAAGTCTTTCAAAAGTTAACGTGTTTTCAACAGACAGACGGATGGACGGATCGGGAATCATTGATATATATACACTAGAGCAGCGGTTACCAACCTTTTTGGCTCGCGTACTTCTAATTTTAAATTTTATCAGCCGCGTACCCCTAACGAGTTTTTTGTTTTCGTTAAAAAAACTTCACATGTAAATATTAGAGTTAATTCTAAAATTTTAAATTTGCGGGTATTATAATTTTTTTGAAGGATTTTGGGGAGATCAACACATTTTTTTTGGAAAAAGGTTCGCTCCATGGGGTGGTTGGTTCAATGCATCTGAAAACTCGGATTTTGGGCTGATTTTTCTACAGAGCAAAAACGGCTGAAAATATTGTAAATCTGATTTCACCAGTTAGTTTTACGAAAAAAATTAAAACAACGGACGTTTTTGAACTCGTAAAAAAAATATATAATGTTTTATTTATTTTTTAAAAAGTTTTTTTTAATACGAGGGCAGATCAATAATTCCGTGACTTTTTGAATGAAACACCCCCAATTACAATGAAAGGGCATTTTGAGCTAAACAAAATTTCCACTCTATTACAACCCGTCCTAAAAATGCTCAAAAACACGTTTTTTTAGAACTTTGACATAAATTTGCTCAAAAACATGGCGTCAAAGAAAAATTTGGGAACCATATGCAGAATCAGCATCGAAAGGTTAATGGAAAACAAGTGGCCAGATCTCAAAATATCATCAAAAAAAACTCGCAAAAAATGCTCTCTAAATTGCACAAAAATACGTTTTTTTGTGAACTTTGACCTCAACTTTTTTGAAAACCTGACGTTATGGAAAACTTTGGAAGCCAGATGCGGAGCCAGCATTGAAAGGTTAATATAAAACGAATATCCAAATTACTAAAATTTGGCGTACCCCCGCGGACAGTTTCGCGTACCCCCTAGTGGTACGCGTACCATAGGTTGGTAACCGCTGCACTAGAGTGCGTTTGGTGACTATGTCACTTTACCTGTTAATCGGATATCATCATTTTTTTAAAGGATTTAGGGGACCTAAAACGAATGCCGGGGTGGTTCAAAGCATTTGAAATCGCGGATTTTGAGCTGATTTTTCTGCAGAGAAAAAACTGTTGAATATATTGCAAATCTGATTTCACCAGTCGACTCTACAACAAAAATTAATACAACAGCAGTTTTTTGAACTCTTAAAAAAAAGTTCCAATAACCCACAGCAGGGGGAGGAAAAATCGATTTTATTTTTTAATTTAAATTATTTTTCTAATCATGCACGATGAAGAGGTAGTTAACTTTTTTACTTGTTTCTAATAATTTCAGTTGTTATTTCTAAAAATTTTAGATTTCGACTGATTTATTAAGACATATCGTAAAAAAAATATTTTGTCGTATTTTTTCAATTTGTGTTTTTGCTAATTTATGAAAAATAATGCAATAACATGCACTTAAAAGTTGGAAATATGCACAAAATATGCATTTAAAACCAAAATATGCATTTTAAACAAAAATATGCATTTAAAATCAAAATATGGAAAAATATGCATTTCTACCAAAACATTCAAAAACAAATCGCTGCCATTTTAACGCAAAATTCGAAAAGTAATGAGTCAATATCGTTTTTAGACTATTGACAAAAAAACATGCATTTGCATGAAAAACGCAGCTCTACTAATATCTTTAAATCAAATTTATACACTTTAAATTGTTTCTTCTTATTTATGCAATTTTAAAATTATAAATATAATTAAGAAAACAATGCACTGCATTTATAGAAAAATCCCGTGAGTTAAAAAAAAAATATCAGGGCAAAAATTTAGGCCGATTTTTCTTAAATTTCTAAATTATTAGCATTTTAGTTTAAATTTATCAAAATTTTATTATAAATTACTCACAATTATGGCATTTTCAAAAGAGCTCATTTCTAACTTAGTTTTGCTAAATATACAAAGTTGTGACTTCAACCGATTTATTAAGAATATGATATATCCTTATCGATTATATGAAATATAGACATCAAACTTCTTGGTTTTGAGAATATATTTTCATAACAATATAAGCCCAATAAAAAGAGCTCTTTTATTTTATTTTATTTTTTATTTTATTTATTTATTTATTTATTTATTTATTTATTTATTTATTTATTTATTTATTTATTTATTTATTTATTTATTTATTTATTTATTTATTTATTTATTTATTTATTTATTTATTTATTTATTTATTTATTTATTTATTTATTTATTTATTTATTTATTTATTTATTTATTTATTTATTTATTTATTTATTTATTTATTTATTTATTTATTTATTTATTTATTTATTTATTTATTTATTTATTTATTTATTTATTTATTTATTTATTTATTTATTTATTTATTTATTTATTTATTTATTTATTTATTTATTTATTTATTTATTTATTTATTTATTTATTTATTTATTTATTTATTTATTTATTTATTTATTTATTTATTTATTTATTTATTTATTTATTTATTTATTTATTTATTTATTTATTTATTTATTTATTTATTTATTTATTTATTTATTTATTTATTTATTTATTTATTTATTTATTTATTTATTTATTTATTTATTTATTTATTTATTTATTTATTTATTTATTTATTTATTTATTTATTTATTTATTTATTTATTTATTTATTTATTTATTTATTTATTTATTTATTTATTTATTTATTTATTTATTTATTTATTTATTTATTTATTTATTTATTTATTTATTTATTTATTTATTTATTTATTTATTTATTTATTTATTTATTTATTTATTTATTTATTTATTTATTTATTTATTTATTTATTTATTTATTTATTTATTTATTTATTTATTTATTTATTTATTTATTTTATTGATGATCTAGCACAACAAGATAAATCTTATAAATGATAGTGCTAGTGAGTATAACATACATACAAAGGTTAATGATTAAAAATTATCAAACAAAAAAGCATTAATATTTTGTGAATAAAATCACACTAAAATTAATATAGATATTAATAGAATATAAAAAAAATTAAAAAAAGTACAAAAAAAAGCGCAGAAAAAAATAAAGTAATTAACTAACATATTCAAAAACAATTTTGAAAAACAATTTTGATTAGCATATTTAATTAACATATTGAAAATTAAGAAAATTTTTCTAATAGCTCCTTTTTAAACAAGTTTGCGTTGCTTATAAGCTGAGTATCATCTGGAATTTTGTTCCAAAGACGAGTGGAAAAAATAAAAAATTGGCGTTCTGACAAAAGGCTTCGAAATCGTTGTTGAATTATTTTCCTTCCACGACGAGATCTTGCAAATTGAATTCTTCTGAATAAATAGATTGGTTGTTTTTGGGTTATTATTTTGTGCAGGAGTATAAGGCATTTGAATTTTAAAAGATTTTCAAAACTCATTTCATATATCTGATATGAAAACATTGAAATGTGATCACGGCGTCCTTTATTGTAGATATATCTTGCAATATTATTGTATGCAACATTTAGTTTTTGAAGGTCGTCACTATTACAATTAGCGAAAATTTCGCATCCGTATAAAAGTACTGGAATAAGGTAGGTTTTTGCTAACAACATTCGAATGTTTAAAGGTGTTGAGAATTTCACTGCCCACGTAGCATACCGTAAACTCTCCCTACAACAGAGTTAATATGAGTTGACCAAGTAAGTTCATTATTAAACGTTACTCCCAGATTTTTTGAAGAATTAACGAAATCAATTAAGTTGTTGTTTATTTTAATTTGAAATTGATCATCTAAGCTCTTTTAAAGTCATTTCAGATTTATTTCTGTAATTTAAGGAATTTTAAGATTATAGAAATTTTATTTTAGATTTTTTTTTTGATTTTACTAATGCTATTTTCAAAAATCGCTTATTTAAAATATCAAAGTTTAGATTTCGACCGATTTATTAAGAATGTGATATACCGTTTTAAAATACATATAAGCAATGTGGGTGTCAAACTTCTGGGTTTTGAGAGTATTTTTCTATAAATATATAAACCTTTTCATAACGCAAGCAATTCTAGTAAAGAAATGAATTTTCGAGCAATGATTTTCGGCTAAATTCAGCACAACTTCATAAGAATACTGCAGGGAGAATGCTGCTAATTCAGTTTCTACACACCTTGTTAAATGACAAGAAAAACTATTATTTTATTTTTTTGCTACCTTGTAATTCAGCAAGCATTTTTACTAGTAATTTAGTAATTTTACAAGCTTTTTATCAATAAAATTGTAAATCTACAATTTTTTTGATGCGATAAAACTTAAAAGGAGGTTTTGTGACTTTACTAAATTTTTTTCAACCTCCTATTTTATGACAATTCCTAGTAAAAACTATGAGATTTTTTGTAATTTTACAATAAAATTGTTAATTTACAACTTTTTTTGCGCAATAAAACTTACAAGAATTTCTCGAAAGTTTGTAAAATTACAAAAAAAATGTAAAATTACAAAAAAAAAAAAATTAAATTTCGAGCGAAATTTTTTTTCTTTAAAAACAAGGAAAATTGTCAAATACTGGTAAATTGGGATTACGAGTTATTTGATTTTTTATTTTTTTTTTGAGTGAACGTTAGCTGAATTATAACAAACCCGATTTAAAATTAGTTCAAGATTCGTGTACAGATAAAAAAATATTGTTTTAAATAAGCTTATAAATTTTTTCATTGGATCAATAATTTTTTTTTACAAAATTTATGAAAAAAACATCATTCATTTCATTTACTTCATCTAACACTTTTTCATTAAATACACGAACATTTGCTTTATTGCAATGCAATTTTTCATCAATTTTATGAAAAAATCTTTCATCCAATGAAAGAAGTCATTGGCTCACTTACAATGAAATTTTCATAGATTGTATGAACATTTTCATAACTATAAAAAACAAAATGAATGATATGTGATAAGAGGATTTTGCATTCAGAAAAATTCGTATTGTGGGACTTAGAAATAACAAAATGGCAATAAAATTTGTAAAAAAGATAAATATTTTACTCTAAAATCTATATTATTGATGAGAGCCGTTTAACTAAATAAAATTTATTTTCATGAAAATGTGAGATAGTTAGTATTGAACATTAGCCCTCGATATCGATTACTTTTCTTTCCCTACATATCTTTTTTTCAAAATTTTTACTTCATCATATCCGTTTTAAAATTCTTTACAGTAAAAAAAATCCCTAATACTTTTTTAATTTCCTGCTTATCTCTACTAAACATCAAATTACATAAATCTTTCAAATCATGTTTGTATTTGTTACAAAACCTTTATTAACAAATTAATACTTATTAACAATTATTAAATAATTACAAACATTTTTTGTTGTGTTATCTACAATGACATGCAATTGATAGTGTATTTAAAAAAAATCATTACAAAAATAAAAAATATCTCTTTACTATGTTGCGTGTCTATAACACAACTCAAATCTTATGGAAATAAATTCCAAAATCTTGAGCTGCAACAGATTTTTTTAAAAAAACACTGATAGAAATAAATGTACAGAAATTGTTGGTATAGATAGCAGTCTCAACTAATTCAGCAAATTTTGTTGTAATACATAACAATGGCTTTATGAAAATATTATTTTTAAACACTTTTAGTGTTTATTTTTAAACTTTTTTTGTGTAATCAGTGACTTAGCTAGTTTTTGCATTTTAAACTGGAAGTAATTTAAAAAAATCAATAAATTTTGAAAGTTTTCGTATTGAATAAGCTTATAAAAGCTTATTCAGCAAACCTGCTTTTCCTAATTTCGACTATTTGTTTCAAAAGAGTTCTTTTTCTATGACTGCCTGTTTCTTTTTTCTCAGTGTACCTAACTGATACACTTGCTTTTGTTCATTTCATAGTATTGATAATATTTTTTTTGAATTAATACCCAGGTCATTGCTTTTGGGGGAATGATGATGATGATGGTGATGGGTTCTGCTTCTTTAACATGACTTCGACAATCGTTTATATATTGGGCTCTGGTTGCGTTCTGGTTGTTGTTTTTGTTTGTTATCGCTTTTCGATTGTACTTTGTGTCATTCACTATGTGACGTTTAAGTGGTCAAAAACCAAAAAAAAATAAATATAAGATACATTTTGTTGTTGTAGGTTTATTTTAACCCATTGCATTCTATACAAATAACATGTATCATGTTATAGGTTGTTGTTGTTGTTTTTAAAGGTATGATTTTCTGTTAAAGGTATTACGTTTGACGTTTCTTGTTGTTGTTTGTGTTGCTGTTGTTTAAAGCAACTCGACTTTAACACACGTTGGCGGCGTCGGCGGTTTTTATAAAGATGCTGCCGCATTTCATTTATGTACAAGTTTTTGAGTGTATCTTCTATCTTAGTATGTTGAAATGTTCTTTGGTGTGTGATGCTGCTGATGATGATGACGACTATGATGATGATACTCAATAGCGATCTTGTTGTTGGTGTTGTGTATTTTTGTATTTTTTTTTTGTTTTCATTCTTTCTTATACTTTTTGGCCGGTTTGACAGGTGTTTCTGGGTTTATAAACATGGTTTATAAAAGATGAAAAAACTAAGCAGTATTCTTTTTTTTATCGAAAATTGTTATACTTTATATTAAAATAAAATTATGGGAAGATTTTTTTGTGATTTTTAGTAAGAAAAAATTATTTTAACAATTTATTAGGTAGCTGAATAAAGGATTTTATAAATATTATAAATTCAGCTAGTTATTAGTGAGGACATGTTAGTCAAAATTGTAAAAATAATCCAAAAGCTAAGAAATTTTGTCATTTTTCTGCTTGTACATACTTATAAATCTAGTAATTTTATAACACTTAAGTCGAAATTATAAAAAAAAATTAAACAAAGCGATTTGTTAACCAAAATGCTTTGCTGAATTAGGATTTCATTAGAGTTTAGCAATATTTAAAATTGCAGAAATTAGCATTATAAAAAAAACTTTGTGGTATGTTGAATTCAGCTCAGCTGAATTAAAAGTAAAAACAATTCAGCTAAGAAAATGTATGAAAATCTACTTTAAAATATTAGTAAAAATAATATGGCGAAGAAAACTAAATTTATATATTATTTTTTATAAATTTATTTCTAGAATTATATTTTAATATAGTTGACAGTATCAGTTTTGTAGTTCAGTTTTTATACACCAAGCTGAATTGGGTTTTATTATTATTCAGCTAACTATTTAAGATACAATTAAAGTCAGAATATAAGAATATATGAAACAAAACAATATTTTTAGAAATATATAAATCAAAACAATCTTAAAATAGCAGAAATTAGCTTTAAATAAAAACATTGTGTTATTATAAATTCACCTCAGCTGAATTATAATTGAAAACAATTCAGCTAAAAAATTGTACAAAGATTTCGAAAAAAATATAAAATCGAATTTATTGTATGTAAATATTTAAAATAATATAAATTTGGCCCGAATTGGTTAACATTTTGTGTAAACTTATGTGTAATTTTATTACTTAATCATTTATACTGACCGTATACACTCAATTTTTAATATTCGTATTTTATTAAACAATCTGAATTGGGGTTTATTACAATTCAGCAAACTATTTAGGATAGAAAAAGTATATATTAAAAAAAAAACATTAAAAAAAACAAAAAAAAAACCTTAATTTTTAATAAATTCAGCTGAGCTGAATTACAAGTAAACACAATTCAGCTAAGAAAATATATGAAGTTTATGAAAAAAAAAATCAATAATGTATTTCAATGTAACAGTAAGTGAAATTAAAGCATGATTTCTCCGATAATAATTATTTTCAAAACAAAACAAAAATTTTATTCAAATAAAATAATGGAGAGATTTTTGGTGTAGAAAAATATGTAATAAGTATTTTATGTAGATGAATCAAGGATTTCATAAATTCAGCAGACGTTATACAATACAACCAGTGAGTTTTACTTTAGTAAGTCTTTCTGAATTTGGTTTTGCTACAATTCAGCTAGCTATTTGAGAGGAAATGTAAGTAAAAAATAATTTAAAAACTAAGAAATTTTGAGATTTTTCTTATTTCAGACTTTATATGTAAGTGTCTAGTGATTTAACGAAACTTAAGTGAACATTATAAGAAAATATAAACAAAATGATTCTTTACCAAAATGCTAGGCTGAATAAGCATTGTATTACCTATTTAGCCTTCTTAAATAGAAAAAACTAGCTTAATCTAAAGACTTTGTTATAAGTATAATCAAATCAGCTCAGCTGAATTGTTAATTAAATAAAATCAGCTAAGAAAATGTACGATTTTGGGAAGAAAAAATATAAAATCGATTTTAATGTAGTAAATATTGAAAGTAACATAACTTTCGGACGGTTATGCATATCATTTTGGGAAATTTTTGCATGGTACATTGTTTTATGATGAATTCAACTTAGCTGAATTACATGTAAACACAATTCAGCTAAAATAATTTATGAAGATTACGCAAAAAAATTATTAAAAATTAATTTAAATGCAATAGTAAGTGAAATTAAAGCATGAAATTCTTAATAATTCGGAAAGAATTTTAAACAAAAAAATCAGCTGAATTTGAATTTTAACAAAAAAAATATTTCCAAATTTTTTTAAACTATTTTTTGGCTGCCCATTAGCAAACTCTATAGGTTCAGCCCTACTGCATTTAATAAATATTTTTTATTTGGTTTTTTTCAGTATATAAAATTCTGAACGTAACTAGTCGAACCACCAACATTTTTTCGAAGTTTTTCTCTTTTTTTAAGGGAAAATATCCCCCATAAAATGGACTTTACCCAAAAAATCATATTAAAATTAAAGATTCTTTAAATTTTCGCTTGCTTAAACGTGGGAATTGTATTCTTTAATATTTTTTTTAAAGCTCTTAAGTATCAATTTACTTTAAAATTTATTTTCAAGTTGAAAGACACAACCATCTTATTGAATTTTATCCGGATTTTGATTTGATTTTTCCTTATTTCTTGTTTCCTTTTTTAGTGTTTTTTTGTATAGATGTTGCTATAGTTTGGGGAGTTAATTAAATTTAAGCAACTGTTTGACACAAAACAAAAATGAATCTTAACAAATTTTTGGATACTTTTAGATTTAAAATTTCAGCGACATCTTAAATAGTACCAATTATATTTCAAAACTATACTCTAACAAATAAATATTGAGCTTACAAAACATTATTTTTGTAAAAATGTTACCTTCACCTACTTAATATGTTAGAATTTGTGTAAAATTACAAAACTTGTGTAATTTTCCACATCAAATGTTTAATATCCCACATTGTGTATTTAAAGAACATAAAGTCTTTAAAATTTTCTGCAGTTTTTAAACCATTATGTGTAAAAAAACCGTTTCCCACCACTATTTTACACATTAAATGTGTAAAATTACACACATTGCATATTTTTACGAAAAAAGACAGCAAGAAATATTTTTTTTTGCATGCATAGTAGAGGAAATAATTTTCTACCATTATGGTAGTAAATTTTGATAAAAATGTATTTTTAAGAATAACCGCTAGATTTTTAGACAGAAAACACTGCATTCTCAGTTTTAAACACTAAATTTTTATTTTTTTATCGAAGAATTCCCTAATCGTAGGTTCTACAAAATTCGTTTATACCCTTTTAAAAAAACTCCTGCGAAGGCGTTTATTGTAACAAAAACTACCGCAACAAAAAAATTGACCTCAAGCATTCCTTTATTTTCAAAAACACACACAGAGGAACAACTAACCGACAGTTAAATAAAAAAAAATAAAAAACTTCCTTTGGAAATATGCCGCAGTGGCAATCAGCAGCTTAAAAGGAATGACAACAGTCTGTTAAGTAAACAAAAAAACTAAAACGAACCTTTTTTAGGGCGAAAAAGGATGGCAGTCGTTGATTCTTTACTATAACATTGTAGTCATTCTTGTAGTTTTTTTAACATAAAGATATATAAAACTGTCAACGGATATAATATTCAACATTCAACAGGCTTCTATTTGGTTAAAAAAAATAAATATAAAACTAAAACAATTCTTTTTTAAGGAAAATTTACAAATTTATAAGGTGGCTTTTCGAATTATACTCGAAAAAATATTATTTTGCATAATTTTATTTGATTTAAAGAGAGATATTGATGATTTTTTGAATTTTGAAACTTTTTAGGGATTTTTAGTAATTTTTTAAAATTTTATCTTTTTTAATTTTGGAGGCTGTTTTTTAGCGATTTTATGTAACAAAACAAAAATGTATAAAATCTATTAATAAAAAAAATGTTTAAAAACTTTATCTACCCATCTTAGCTGCTCATAATACTAAATGAAATAGCTGAATTGCCAAAAAGTGTTAATTCAGCTAGCTGAATTGTTTGTAAAACTAATTCAGCTGTCTGAATTGTGTGTAAAACTAATTCAGATAGCTGAATTGTTTTCAAAACTAATTCAGCTACCTTAATTACTTTAAAAACAGAATTAGCTACTTAAATAGTTCATAGTACATATTTGATTATCTATGTGAATTGTTTAAAACACAAATTCAGCTTTCTGAACCAATAACTTTTTTAATGTAAAAACTTCTAAAACCATAATTTTACAGCTGCCTCGGTCGTTTTGTAAGATAATTTCTTATTTGTAAAATTTTTTAAATCCATAAGAACTTAAAATTCTCATTGCTTACAAAAAAGTTCTTTAAGTGTATTTCTAAAACAAGATCCATTTGACTAGTAATATTTACGTAAAAATAAAAAAAAATCTAAAATCATCTATAATATTAATATGTTTACAGTCATTATTTACTTTTAAATAACCATTGAAAAATTAAAAAAAAAAAATAACCAAAACTCATCTCTTAATTTTTTTTCTCTTTTGTTTATGTCAATTTTTTTTTTGTATTTTGTCTTTATTTACAAAGCTAAGTCAAAATAAATATTTAAATATTGGAAATAACCAAACAACATGAAAATTACATACAATCATTATGGTCATAATGTTTGACAAAGGTAAACCAAAAATAATAATGTTTTAAGATGGAATGGTACACTGGGAAAAATTAAACAATTAAAAAAAACATTTTTAAAAGAAAACTTAATATAGCTTTCCAATTTGTTAAAAATAATTATGAAACTACCTGGCTTGTTCAAGTTACTGTCAAAACAAGTTAATTCAGCTAGCTGGAAGGTAAAAAAATACAAATTCAGCTGGCAGAATGTCCTAAAACAACAATTCTACTAGATGAATTGTCAAAAAGTACCAACTTAGCTGGCTGAATTATCAAAAAACTAATTAAACTCGCTAAACTGTCCTAAACAAATTAATTATGCCAGCTGAATTGTCAAATAGTAAAAATTTGGCTAGCTGAATT
The DNA here is from genome assembly GCA_963921195.1 of Pegoplata infirma. NCBI lineage: Eukaryota > Metazoa > Arthropoda > Insecta > Diptera > Anthomyiidae > Pegoplata > Pegoplata infirma. The sequence continues at coordinate 58,322,780 of OY992539.1, forward strand.
GGTCAATAAATTTATTCAGCTGACTAAATAAGTAGGAAATCATAAATATAAGATGAAATATCCAATTCCCATACGTAATTAAAACAAATTTTTGAATATCAATTTATTTTACTGCTTTCATCTAATTAGTCTAAATTCAGCTAAAGCGAATTTATTTTTAATGTAATTTCGCAAAAACTTTATAGCCAAAAAATATTCAGCATTGGTTAAATAAAATTTGTGATAGCACAATCTTTTATATTTAAGATGAATTATATTTAAAAACATAAAACAGTTTTCTGAATCGTTTAAATATAAATTTAGCTAGCTGAGTTGCGTAAAACCCCAAAAAAAGCTTTCTGATTTTTTAAAATATTTATTTAGATATCTGACTGCAGTTACCATGGTAACTAGCTGGATTGTCAAAATTATCAATTCAGCTTGGTTAATTGGAAAAAAAAAATAATTAATTCATATCAACAAATTGTCATTAAATTAAGCAAACTTATTTGTCAAAAATATCAATTCGGCTAAATAAATTGCCAATAAGTACGGATTTAAATTGCTGAATTGTTCAAAATACGAATTCAGCTAGCTTAAATAAATAAATTTCAATTGAAAAGTTGTAATTCAGCATGCTTTATTTTCAAAATTTACCAACTTAGCAAGCTTAATTGTCAACAAAAATGTGTTATTAATTTAGCTAACTAGTTTGTCAAAAAATAAAAATTCAACTAAACTAATTGTCAAAAAGTACTGATTCACATAGCTAAACTGTCCAAAATACGAATTCAGCTAGCTAAACTAATTGAAAAAACTAGCTAAAATAAAATTCAATAAAATAATTATAATTCAGCTAGCTGAATACTAATTATATATTCAGCTAAGACAAATTTTAGTTCAAATCCATTTATTTTATGGTGAACTAGTGAAAGTTAAAGCTAAACATTCATATTTACCATTGTTCAAAACTGTGTTTATTTTAAAAGCATTTGGGAAATCTGAATCAAACTCTATTGCGAGAACACCTATGCTGAATAGATAAATACCTAATTCAGCAAGTTGGATTTAATGACATAAGCATAAAAACTTTTTAGATGTTAAATTTTAAAGTATTTACAAGAACTAGCATAAAATAATTCAGCAAATATTGAATAGTTAAATTTCGCAATTACTCTAAATTCAGCTAATTAGATATAATAGTTTAGGTAATTCGGTATAGTTTTATAACAGCATAGCCAGAGAACAACGTTAAATTGGATCTCGCCCTATAACATTTCTTATTTATGTCAGCTGAATTAAACTTACTGGCAAAAACTCACTTCGTTAATTTGCTGAATGGTATAAAAGTCCAATTCAGCTAGCTGAATTAAACGAAGTAAGTATTAATTAGCAAATATATAATGAAATTCAGCTGGACGAACTCGTAAAAATAAATAAAAACGTAAGAACTGTTAGTTTTTTTTTTTTTCATTTTAAGTCATCAATTGACTTTTAAACAACCTAACTTCTTCTTTGAGTGTATTCAATATGAAGGGTGTTAAGCTGTATGACGATGGTTAACAACAAAAAAAAATCTTTCAACAAGACAGATAAACAATAAACAAGACAAGTGCTGATTTTAAGTATTTTAAAACTATTTAAACTTATTAGTCAAGTATTTAGTCAAAGAACCGTTTCAAAATGAAAATAAAAATAAAAACGATTCATAAATATTTTATGATTTATGTTGAGCTTTTCAATGTTGTGAATTTAAATGCTTTAGTTGCATCTTAACTGTTCCCACTAAAGCGATTTAATACTTAAATATTTTTTGAGTGAAAAAATCAAAATCCCCTGGATCTCAGTGTGAACATAACTTTTAAAAAATTTTGAAAAATATTTCAACTTGTTCAGCCATTTTTTAAACTTCCAACATAAATGACTTATAATTAGTTACGTTAATTTTTCATACAAAAAAAAATTTAACATGATGATTTCTTAAAAATATTCAATAATTTTATTTTATGATTTTCTATTTATGTTTAATAATAAATTTTGGTTGTTATTGTAATGTAAGCTGATTTTAACAATCCAAACATAGTTAATTTTATATGAAAAAAAAAAAATAAATATATGTATATTTCTTATTTTTTTAAGTAGCAAATAAATTAAGATCTTTTGTATTGAAAATACAAAAAACTGAGAAAAAAAAAGCATCTTCGTAAACCTCTTTTTCGGTTTTTTTGTTTATATTTATTTGAAGTTTATTTGATATTTTAATTCTAATACCCTACAAATTTACATATGTTTTCATTATATTAATGTTTAGTTTTTTTCAATATTTTTTCAAAAAAAAATTTAACAAATTTACAGATATTGTAGTAATTTATGAGCTCAATTGTCTAATATTTGTATAGTCTTTTCAAAAGAAACTTCTTTTTTTCTGTAGTTGCTTCTTTTCTTTAGTTTGTTTTGTTGTGGTGGCTTTTAAAACGGTATTTGATATGTAAATTTTTTAAATTCTTTATTTTTTTAAAGATAGAAAAATATTTATAAGCCTAAAGGTATTTTTTTTTTATAAAAAAAATATTTTCGGTATTTTTTTTTAGGAGATTACAAACCATTTTTTAAAAAATTGTTGTGTTCATACATTTCAAAATAGTTTTTAAATATTAAACACCTGTTGAAAAAAAAAATCTATTGAGTTGTTTAACTATTTGTTTGTTATTTAATACATACTACTATTTTTTTTTCATACGAAATGTTTAAACATTTGATTTTAGACAAATTTTATTGAATAAAACTAAAAGCCAAGACATTTATAATAATGTTAAAAATATTTTGTTAAACTTTTTTTGTTTAAAATTCTTTTAAATGATAATTAATAAACTAACATTTAAAAATCCCGAGTAAAAATGGTTTATTAGTGATTTATGTAAAATTATATAATTATACCCAAAAACAATTAAATATATTTTTTTAAATAATGCGTTGCATAACGATTGTAATGCGTTTTATAACGATTATAATGCATTATTTACCCATTATTATGCGTTATAACACTATTATATTTGATTATAATGTATCACAGCATGATTATATTTAATAACAATGAATTTTAGTACGATTATAATTTATTTCAAATCATTATTTAACGACTAAAAATTGCTAAAAAGCATTATTTCACAATTATAATCCATTAAAATGCATGATAACGCGATTTTAATTTATTATAATCAGACTTAAAGCACTTTAACATGTTTATAATCGATAATAATTAATTAAAATTTATAACAGCATAATCATAATTATATATAACGCATTATAACAACATTAAAATTGTTTATAACACGTTTATAACACATTCCAGCATGATTTTTTTAAGTTTTAATGCATTCTATCGGCATACTGATATATTTTATTGCATTATAACATGATTATAACTAATATTAAGTCAACATTACACAATTTATGTAATTATAATGCATTATAAGATGATAATAATTCATTATAACACGATAATAATGCATTATAATAAAATAATAATGCATTATAACACGATTATAATGCATTATAACACGATTTTAATACATTATAACACGATTATAATACATTATAACACGATTATAATACATTATAACATGATTATAATACATTATAACACGATTATAAAGAAAAAGCTTGATTGTAATACAGTTTAGCACAATAAAAATTCATTATAATGCATTATTACATGTTTATAATTTGTTAAAATCAATTTTCTCATGATTTCAATTTACTTAATGAATTATAACACAAATAAAGTTTAAAAACTTATTATAACATGTATTTAGTGAACTAAAATACATGATTTTAATTGATTTCAACGCAGTTTATTACGATTATAATTCATTTCAATGCGTTATAATTTTGTTTAAAGTATTATGACAATTTTATTTTTTTATAGTGCATTATAACAATATTATAATGGAGCATAATATATTATAATGCATTGTTATATGATTATAACTCATTATAAGACGATTATAATGCATTTAACTGTGTTATAATTTATTATAAAACGATTAAAGTTCATTAAAAAACAATAGACACAATTTCAAATTATTATAACAATTTCGATATTTACTGTAACGCATTATAACACTATGCAATGCATTTCACTCGATTATTAACATTATTATAATTCATTATAACACAATTATAATGAATTAAACACAATTATAATTTATTGTATATTAATTTTTTTTTTTTTTTTTTTTAGTTAACGTTTCTTTATAAGAACGCTACTCCAAGCGGAGCTTCTAGCAACAAATATATTAATTATAGTTTATTATAATACATTATAACACGGTTGTAATCAATAATAATGCATTGTATCAATACTTTAATTTATTTAATGCATTATTACACGATTATAGTGTATTTTTACACCATTTAGTGTATTATAATACAATTATCGTTGATTATAATGGAAAAGAATACGATTGTAACTGAACATAATCTTTTTTATATTTTTTATATAATTTATGCATTATAACACTTTAATAAATCATTACGTCAATTTTTATTATAATGCCATATCTAGGGTTGCCAGAATTTTATTTCGAAAATGCGGGACAAACTCCCGAAAATTATAAAAATGGCGGGATTTTAAAAATTTTCGCGGGACAAAAATATTTTTATGAGCAAAACTGAAAAATTTAGCAGCATGTTGTCGAGTTTTATTATTTTAATAAAGACTACCAGTCTCTAGTGCATTTTGAAATAGAAAAAAGGTTTTTGTTTTTCAAAAGCATTTTTTTCGTGCTGCTTTAGAGACTAATTTAGCTAAAGTAAATTTTAGTACACACATTTCCATTTTGAAGGTACAACGCTGGACCAGAATTACTCCATGGAAATTTTATAAATATTTTTCCTGGAATGTACTCTATATTGTGCAATTTTTGTCGTACATTTTTTGAAAAATATTTTTTTTTAAACAAACAGCCTTACCATAGAAAAATAAAATATATATAATATATTGAAAATTTGAAATTTAAAATAAAACTTTTGTCAAAATAGACTTTTTGTTTTCTTGTGGTACGGGCCAAAGATTCAAACTGTTTTGTTAATAAAACTTCGTTTGAACAAGATTTCGATCATATGGTTGTGTATAAAATGATGCAGACCATATGATCGAAATCTGGTTGTGTATAAAATGATGCAGACCATATGATCGAAATCTCGTTCGAACGACGTGTGAGTAGGCCTTTATTTGTTCCTTAAAAACGTTCTAAATCCACATCAATTGGACGACAAGGTAAATACAATTTTACAAAAGCTTACAAATAAGCAATTTAAAAACTTGGGCTTTTAAAGTAAAAAATAGTTGTTGTTAAAAAAAAATTTTAAAAAAAGCGGGAATACGGAATCCCGCGCGGGATACGGGAATCGGTTATGAAAAGCGGGACAATCCCGCCAAATGCGGGACGTCTGGCAACCCTAGCCATATCTGTAACACCAATTCAATGCATTAAAAGGGATTATAATGAAACAAAGCACGATTATAATGTATTATAAAAATATTACACGATAATAATGCATTTCACATTATTATAATTTGCTATAGATTGATTATATATTATTACAATACATTTAACTCGATTTTAAATCATTATAACAATATATCTTTTTGTTATAATACATTATAATACCATTGTAATGCATTTAACACGACTATGATGGAACACATCAAGATTATAACGCATTAATACAATATTATAATTCGTTATAACAAGATTATAATGCATTATAACACAATTATAATGAATTATAACACAGCTATAATGCATTAAATTGATTATAGTTTGTTATTATATATTATAGTATGATTGTTATTAATAATAATGTATTATATCACAACTCTTATTTACTAAATGCATTATGACACGATTATAATTTATTTAAGCACAATTAAAATGCATTATACTAAAAATATAATTGACTACAATGGTATTTTGTATTATAAATATATATAAATAGCCATAATGTGTTATATCGCAATCATAATTTACATAATGCATTATAACGTGGTTATAATTCACCACAGTTTATTATAATACGATTATAATACATGATTTTAATTTTTCATAGATTGATTATATATTATTAATACGACTATGATGGAACACAATGAGATTGTAACGCATGAAAACATGATTATAATTCGTTATAACAAGATTTTAATTCCTTATAACAAGATTATAATGCATTATAACACAATTATAATACATTAAATTGATTATAGTTAATTATAATACATTATAATTCAACTATAATAAGTTATAATTAATTATATTACGACTGTTATTTACTAAATGCATTATGCGATTGTAATTTACTTTAACACCATTAAAAAGCATTATAATACAAATATAATTGATTATAATGTAATTTTGTATGATTGTAAATAGTCATAATGTATTATATCGCAATTTAAATTTGATAAATGCATTATAGCATGGTTATAATTTACCATAGCTTATTATAACACGATTATAATAAAAAATAATAATTATAATACGTTTATAATATTTTTGAAAGCATTTCAAATAATGCATTATAACACAATTGCAATGCATTTAACATGATAATAATGCAATACAGTACGTCTATAAGGCGTTATAACACGATTATAATATGTTATAACACGATTATAATTTGTTATAATACATTATAAAAGGACTTTAACTCATTATTATTTAGTTAAAACCTATAGCAACGAAATTTTATAAATCTATATGTACCTTAAAATCTAAAACAACTTCTGTGTGCCTTCAAAAATAATTCGTGGGAGTATAAGGTTAAATTATTATTAGTTAATTTCTACATAATCGTCTATTTATATTTTAATTAAAACTTTTAATTGTTTAAAAATTGCTGACCCACCGCAAACTTGCGTTATTTATGTTTTTCATTTATTTTAAATATATATACATATTTCTAGACCACATAGTTTAGTTTTTAAAAAAATAATTCTCATTGTATAGAAAGATTCTAAGGCGTTATCATCTGGTGAAGTAACAAAAAAAAAACCACTAGAATTAAGTGATAACAACTAAGACCACAATTTATACGTACTTACAAACACTTGACTACGTCAAATGAATATTTTCTATTATCAATGATTTTGTTGTTTAAACTTAGGTTATTTTTAATTTAAACTATTAAAAACAATATATTTCAGAGGGTGAGGAAATTAAGCCTCTAATGAACAGTAATGCCGTCGTGAAATAATGACCTTGAAAGTCTGATAAGAGGAATTTTATAAAATCGAATGCCCTTCCCAGAACTATAGCACCTGATCCCTTAATGTCTAAAATGGCTAATTTAGGAAACATTTTTGTAATTCTTTTTTGATGTGTTAATGCTTCAACCCTCAACCTTAAATTATGTATGTGATGTCTGAATAATAAAAAAAAATATTTTTTCAAAAACCATCTATCAGGTTTAACTCAACAATTGCTTTCAATAGACAAATATTTAACAATAGTTTGTCCTATAATGACTGATCACTTAAAGTCACAACAAAAAGGACTGAATACAAATCACCTGTTAGATCTGTCATAGATATTCCTAGTCTAGATTCAAGTACCCCATAATACATGTGACCGAAATTTTTAGCAAAATTTTAAATTTAAAACGTATTAACGTCATTGCCTACGTTATTACTTAAAAAACTGTTCACATACTTAAGTGTTTTTGTTTTAATATAATTAGTTATTTTTTTGGTATACTTAGTTTATATATTTTTTTATTACGCTTTTTTATACAGAATTTCCTTTCAGAATTTGATTGACCACCCACCGCATAATGATAAGATTTCAGTCTCATGAACACACTGTTTTTTCGATAGTGGTCACAAAAACTGATAACTTTTTTTAAAGGCTACAGTAAACGACGAGTGTATAATAAACATTTCAGTTTTTTTTTTCGGCGGCTTATCAGTTTTGTTATTTTTTTATAATATTTTGTATTTACGTCACAATATTAAAGCAATTAAATAACCAATAATTTAAAACAATAAAAATAACAAACAATATTTTAAAATGATTTTAGAAGCCAGAACAATAACAAGAAAAAAGTAGTACAACCGTAAGTTAAACAAGTGAGAGTGTTAAATTCGGCTGTGCCGAATCTTTGATACCCTCCAACATGTTAAAATATATTTAAAAAAAATCAGAGGCGTTTTTTTTGGGGGGGCTCTGTAGGGGTGGTTGGGAATTCCTTCCCCATCGAGATAAATGTTTACTTATTTATTTATTATGCTCTTTGAACTTTAGTAATACCATTTACTCATAATTTGTATGATTTTTTTAAATCCACGCCCACAAAAGGGGGCGGACCAAAAAAAAACAAAATTTTGTAGCCCCCAAGGTCTAAGTGCAGGACTTTGAGCACCTTCTGACATAAAAAGGTTTCATTTGTTTGACAAAAATGCAAAAAAAGCTGAAAAAAATTGCGAATTTTGAGACGTTTTTTTAGTTCTTAAAGGGGGAACTTTTTTCCCCCTGATCCGATTTTACCCATTTCCGAACTTGACCGGCCTATGAACATGAGACACATTCGTGCTCCTCCTTTTCAGGAGTCTAGCTCTTTTATTTTGGACTGAAACGTGTTTTATACAGACGGACGGACGGACGGACATTCATAGAATGACTTATAATCGATCATAGATCAATAATATATATACTTTATGGGGTCCCCGACCGATATTTCTATGCGTTACAAACGGAATGACAAAGTGAGTATACCCCCATACTGTGGTTGGAGGGTATAAAAATAAATAATTGATAGTTATAAAGTGGCTAGACTATAACGGAAAAATACTTAAAAAGATTGGTTTAATTATCTAGTTAAAATCTTAAATTATTATATTTAAAAATAAATCTGATATGTTAAATTAACAACACCGCTTATAACAGTTAGACAACCCAGTGTTAAACTTTATTTGATGGAATTTAACAACTTAAAACTTTTTATCCATAATAACACCTTTATCTGGAACAAATTAGTTATTTCTGTTCTATGCAGGATCGCCATTTCGAATTTTAAATTTGTATTAACAATTATAACGCATTTACCTACAATCATGGTGTAAAATAATACAATCTTTAGGAATTAGAATTCATTGTAGCACGATTACAATTTATTATAACACTATTATAATGAATTTAAACAAATTAAAACAAGATTTAAATAAGTATATCACGTTCATATTATACGATAGCATGATTATAATGCATTATAACACAATTATATTGAATTTCTGACCGTGCATTATACTGTCTTTTGACGCGATTTTAAATAATTACAATTCATTATAACAGGGCTATAATTATTTGTGTTATACATACTATTATAATCCATTATAACACAACTATAGTGCATTATAATATGATTATAATGCATAAGAACTCGATAATAATGAATTTTAACATATTATAACACCATTTTGAATAATTATAATTCATTATAACAGGATTATAATTCATTATAACAGGATTATAATGATTTAAAAGTTTTTATAATGATTTAAAAGGACTGTAATATACTCTAACACGATTATAATGTATTATTATATGATTATAAGAGACAGTAATGCATTATAACAAGATTATAATGATTTATAACGTACTCAAAACACTGTTATAATAAATTATAATACACCGAATGTAAAATCTATGAACTATAGAGCATTATAACATGATTGCTATATATTATAACGTATTATTAAAACACTATTATAAATTATAATGAAATAAAAACATAATAATTATAAGCTTTAATGTGTAACAACGTGATTGTTTTGATTTATATTGTATTATAACATCATTATAATGGATAATTTTAAATTATAACATGATAATAATGAATCATAATGTATTATAACATGAATATTAGAAACTATGATGTATTATAACACGATTATAATGCATTATAATGTGTTTCAAATTTGGTTATAATGAGCAGTTTTAAATTATTTTTTATTTTATAACGAACTATAAGAAGAATAATGTATTATAAATCGATTACAATGAATTTCTAACACTTTAATAATGAATTATGATGTGGTAAAATATAATAGTTATGAACTCTAATGTATTTTAACATTATTATTATGAATTATTATGTATTAAAACACGATAATTATAAACTTTAATGTGTTATAACGTTTATATTGTACTACATATAATATCATTATAATGGTTTTTTATAAACTATTACATGATAGTAATGAGATATAATGTATTAAAACATGGCTTTAAGACACAATAAAATATTAAAGCACGATTATAATGAATTATACTGTATTAAAATTTGGTTATAATCAACTATTTTGTGTGTTTACACTATTAGTATATTCTATAATGCGTTATAACACGATTATAATGAAAAATAATCTACTATAACATGATTAAAATGTATAAGTATAAGACGAAAGGAATGAATAATATTTAATTAAAAATGATTATAATATATTATAACACATTTATAACATATTATTTTGGGTTATAACGCGATTATAATGAACTGTTATATACATTAAAACTATAATACTGTATCATAAACAGGATTTTTAATGTCTTAACACGATTATAAAGAAATGTTACATATAATTATACCTTAATAAAAAATAATTTAAATATAACACGATTATTATCATATTAATAAAACTTTAATATACTGTATAAAAAATTGTCATATACTTCATCACAGAGCTTCTTACTAACTTTTGATTTGCGACCCCTTTTCAATATTTAAAATTTTTCGCGACCCCCCAACATAAAAAAAAAATAAATTATTATCGTGAACTTTACCCTCAGTTTTTTCAAAAACCTGAATTAATGGAAAAATTTGGAAACCAAATTCAGCGCAGCATTGAAAGATTTCGAAACCGTGTGGTCAGATCCCATACGCATACCAAAAATTTCACGTAAAAAACATCTAAAAAAAAAGAAACACAATTTTTGCGAACTTTAAACTCAATTTTCTCAAAAATTTGGAAACCAGATCCAGAACCTCGGCATTTTATATTAAAACTTACTAACGTCATTCATTTTTTATTTCCGAAATTAAAAGAAAAATACCCGTTTAACCTAATCAGAAATGAAGAAATGTTTACCAAGAAAGCATTTAAAGTCCAATTTGGAGTAATGATTGTTAGTTTTTCCAAATTATGTAGCAATGTTTGGTATTGATCAAATTTTATTCGATCACGAATCTAGATCCTTTATTCGGATTCAGATTCGGAATCAGCATTAAAAAGTAAATCGAAAAAAGAGGTTAGATCCCAGACGCATCCAACAATTTCACAAACAAAGCTCTTAAAAATGCACAAGAATACGTTTTTGTAAACTTTGCCTTTAATTTTCTCAAAAACCTAACGTACTAGAAAAATTCGGAACCCAGATTAAGAACCAGTATCGAAAAGTTAATAGAAAACCAACTGTCAGATCCCAGTCACAACAATAAAAAAAAGTGTTTTAAATTTACAAAATTTAAGGTTTTAACAAAATAGTTCGCGACCCCCCTTAAACTCTCCCGTGTCCCCCTAGGGGGTCATGACCCACCGTTTGAGAACCATTGCTTTATCATATACAATTTCAGTGTAACACAGCAAAATCAGTCAAATATGCAAAAATCTGCACCACCGGCTGAAGGCTTGTGTAAAAGAAAAATTTCGGAAGCTCGATTTTTATTTTAGAACCAGGATTTCTTGGGATTTTTTTTTTTTTTAGAATTTTCCGTTCAAAACGATTCAGCTATTCTCTTTGTAGAACAAAAAATTTACCAACTCTTTAAAACAGATCTTCATGAGCATTTAAATTCAGTTTTATTAAGCAATTGAAAGCTTCTACCTGAAATACGATTTTTTTTTCTGTTTTCTGCAGGATCGCCAATTTAATTTATAAATTTTCCCAAACTTTGTAAAACGCTTAACTACTACAGTTGTAGTAAAAAGTTTTCTAGTTAATCTAAATGCGTTTCAAAACAACTTTTTATTGAATTTTATAACACTTTGATAAAAAAATAAATTATTATCAAAATATAGTGGGGGTGTTATATGAAGACAACGGTTTCTTTAACAGAAAAATTGTATTTTAGTTTTTGTAATAAAAAATTTTCTTATCATTATGAAATTATCAATTTATTTTTAAAGTTGCTCAAAACTGTTAAAAATAACGCTTCATTTTTAACATTTTTATTAAGGAGATTTTATTTTCAAAAACTAACATTTATGGCTTTATACACTTAATAATTTATATTTGCAAGTTGTAGCCAGTTTTTTTTTTTTCGTTTTATTCATATGGCCTGACAGGTATTATTAGACTTAGTTTTCGTACATAATAGTAAAAAGATGTTTATTTATGCATTACAGTGCTATTTAAAATGATAAAGCAAGACGATTTAAAAATTTTTGAAAATGAAACAAAGTTTTGAATTTATAAAATTGAAAATAAAAAACTATATCTTTTTTTCAGGTGGTTTTAGAAAAGAAGGAAGTATAATTGATATCCAAATTATTAAATCACATTTTTAAACAATTTCTATTAATTTTATTAACCATAGAATTTTTTTCAATACTGTAAGTAAAAAAAAAACATTATTTTTTGATCGTTTTATATGATTAACATTTTATTTAGGCAAAATAGTTGGCTTGTCTAGTAAAGTGGTTTATGTTTTGTTAGCTGGTTTGAAACAAAAATAAAAGCCGTGATAAACAATCTAATTTTGAACAGCTCTTCAGAGAATAAAATGAATTTGTCTAACAATTAAACTTGTACAACTCTGCTTAAAGTTTTTAACCATATATATAAGATGTTCAATTGGTCAGAGTTATACAAACAAATCGAAATGATTATACGCATTATTTTTGTCAATGGTTAATTATGAAAATTGCCTATAACGATCAATGTTAAATAATTTTGTAAAATAATGATGGTGATTTAGTTAAAAAAAAAATAAAATAATTATGATTAATGTTTTCAGCAAACTAAAAAATATTTATTGAAACTTGTTTTTTTAATAATTCAGAAATTTTTTATTGAAATTAAGTACAAGATTTTTAAATATTAAGACATTTTTGTGTTTTATTGAGCTTAGGATAAGAATTTGAGACTAAAATAATACAAGAGTTTTGTTGAACAACCATTATGTATATTTTAAAAGCAAAAGTTTCGTTTTTCTATAAAAACTTATCTTATTTAGTCTAAGTTCTTAAAGTTGTCCAAGAAAACAGTTTATAATTAATGTTTTTAATAAAGTATCATATTCAACAAATTTTAACTTAGTAAAATGAGTAAATTACAGTTATTTATATTATTCAGCAAGTATTGTTACAATTAAGCAAAGGTTTTTTTATGTATTTATATAAATTCAGCTGATGTTTACATAATTCAACTGACGCTTATGTAATTCAGCTAAGCTGAATTCTAAAATTTAACGTGTAAGTTTAATGCTCTTTGTTTATATTACTTTACTTTATGTTTAAATTTGTTATTCAGCTGATATTTTTGCAGTTCAACAAACCTTTTGTATATTCTTATTATATATAATTTGTGTTTTATAAACATTTTTTATATTTTGATAATTAATTTTTATAATAAACTTATAACTAATGCAAAGAAATCATAACATCTTATTTGGAAAGCATTGGTTATACAATTCAGCTCAGCTGAATTCTGTTATTTATGTTTAAACTATGTTATTTATAAAATGTGTGTATATAAGGGCTATTCATTTAACATTTTTATAATTCAGCTAAGCTGAATTGTCTTTATATTTGAATAAACTGAATGCATTTTAAACAATTTATGTATTTTTAAGAGTTAACTTGCTATTTAATAATTCAGCTAATTATAAATTACTATTTTGGTTTATTGAGCATCCACTATAATTTTTTATTAACTAATTAAATTAATCTTAGCTGAATTATAAAAATTTAAAGAGTTTTTAAATATTTTCAAATAATTTTTATTTCAACTAGATTTTTACTGATGATTTTAAATAAAAAATATATATTCAGCTAAGCTGAATTGATAATTTATATTTATAAACCCATAATTTCTCTATGTTCTAAGTAATATTTTATATTCAGCTGGGCTGAATAGAAAAAAAAAATTTTACAGTTTATAACTGTTCAAGATGATTTTTAATAAAAATTTTATATTCAGCTCAGCTGAATTGCAATTTATAAAACCTTTCGTAGTAGCTCAAGCTAATTAAAAAAAAAAAATAATAATTTATCATAGCTGAATTAAAAAAAGAATTAATATAATCAGGCACGTACGCAGGAATTTATTTTGGGGGGGGCCCAAAATTTTTTTTCAAAACTTTTGTTTTTTCGCCTGAATATTTTTTCACCTACATTTTTTAACATTTTTAGAAAATAAAACATTTTTTTTAAATTTTAGACAGAAAAAAAGTTAAATTATTTTTTATAAAAAAATAATTCGAAAATTTATGCAACTTTTCTTTAAAAATTCTCAAATATACCTTACGAGTACAAACTCAAAATTATGGGACACCTTTTTAAATTGTTCATAAATTTTGTCATAGTTTTTTGATTATAAACCATATTTATGCAGAAAACTTCTAAGAGCATTTTTGGTACACAAAATTCTCCAATTTTAAGATACATACAAATCAAAGATTTTGAAACATTTTTGGAACGAAAGACTCCTTAAATTGTAGGAAATATTTTTAGTTTTGCAGTTTTTAAACAAAAAAATTATAATTCCAAGAAATTTTAACCATAGACAAATTTTTACTATACTTACGATTTAAATATTTTTCGCATAGAAAATTTTCAAATTTTGAGACATTTTTTGGTACAAGAAAACTCTAACACTCTGAGAAATTTTTCGTGTAGAAAATTTTTTAGATTATAAGACATTTTTCGTAAAGAAAAATTCTTAGATTGTAAGACATTTTTTATTTAGAAAAACTCTCAGGTTTTAAGAAAAAGTTGCTTCATTTTGAGACATTTTACTTATAGAAAAGTTCTTAATTTCTGAAACTTTTTCGTGAAGAAAAATTCTTAGATTTTTAGTATAGAATAGATTTTATAGATTTTTAGTACAGAAAAACTCTCAGATTCTAATCAATTATCCTACAGAAAAAGTTCTCAGCTTTTGAGACACTTTTCGTTAAAAAAAAAATGTTAGACTCTGAGACATTTTTCGTATTGAAAAATTTTGAGATTATCTGAGACATTTTTTGTATTGAAAAAATTTCAGATTCTGAAACATTTTTCGTATTGAAAAATTCTTAAAGTCTGAGATATTTTTCGGATAGTGAATTTTTCTATACGAAAAATCTCAGATTTGTATAGAAAAGTTCTGAGTTCGTGATACATTTTTGCATAGATGAATTCTTAGATTCTAACACATTTTTCGTACAGAAAAATTTCTTTTAAGAAAAATATTTCAAATTGGTATAGAAAAATTCCCAGATTCTGATACATTTTTCGTATAGATTTTTGCGATTCTGAATGATTTTTCGTAAAGAAAATACACAGATTATAAGACGTTTTTTTATAAAGAAATTCTTTGATTCTAAAATATTTTTCGTACAGAAATAGTCTTAGAACAATTATTATGATCTAAAAAAATCTCTTATCCATTTATTGAATGAAAAAATTAATAGATTTTGAGACATTTTTGTAAACAAAATATCTTAAATTCACAATATTTTTATCAATAACAATTTTTCAGCACTGGTGGCAAAAGAGCACTTTTCAAAATACTTTTCAAAATGCATGTATTTTTTGAAAGAAGTACTCTTTTGATACATTAGCAGCGGCTTTAACTAAAGTCGAGAGAAAAGCAATGGAATAATATTCATGATGCATAACTTACTCGGCCAGTCGCAATTACCGTTTAAATGTGTCTTATTCACTACCGTAAAAGTTTACGAATTTAAACCCACACAAAAATTTTTTTGAATGAAAATTTTTTCAATATTTTGAAATTTTCAGAAAAAAACCTTCGTTAGATTAGAGTTAAAAAGAAAAAAAATTATACTGAGCCTTTTTTTGTTAACAAACGTATATTTTGTAGTGCAAAGTCTTAAAATTTTTATATTGTCAAATCATTTTGGGGGGGGCCCGGGCCCCCAGGGCACCCCCCCTGCGTACGTGCCTGAATATAATATGATACTATATTATTGTAGGCTAATTTTTATATTCAGCTGACTTGAATTTAAATTTTTTTAATATTTTTTAGTCAAAATTTATTTTTGTTGTTAGTAAAATTTAAAAATCTTTACAAATCAAGTAAAAATTAAGCATTCCATCGAGCTCAGCTGAATTTATCACTTTTGTCTTGTTTTTTCTACTTTAATTAACTTTTTATTCCTTTATTCTTCTGTTATTATGTTATCAATTCAGCTGAGCTGAATTAGATTTTTTCACATCTCTACTCTAAATATTTACGCAGTCTTTCCGTTTTAATTATAAAACTGTGTTAATTTGTTATTCATTAATATTTTTATTAAGAAAATTAACAATAACGAATTGATTTTATTCAGCTGATTTTCATTTGAAATTCGTTTTGCCTTGTTTTTCCATAAAATCCAAAATAAAAAATCAAAAACACCATTCACTTTTATATGTTACCGAAATTCATGATCATCACTTAGTGTATGTATGTAGATGATGGTCAGTCGGTAGTCATATCGTAAAATGATAATAATCATTACAATTTTGTTTTATTTAATGTAAAAGTGTTAATTTTTAAGACTAAATAACAAAAAATTTTATGATTTTGTAAGTTTTTTTTTTTTGAGTTTGTTCAGTTAAGCTTGGTTTCATTTTGTTTCGGCATGCTTTGTTTAGTGTTTTGTAGTATAAAAATTTTCAAGTTTGTTTTTTTTTCGATTTTAATATTTTGTTGATCACACCCCTTCAATTAACAGTATTTAGCGAAGTTTTTTTTTTTGTTTTTTCTGTTGTTGTTCAGCTACATTGTGATCTATATTAAAATTATAACAATTAAAATCACAATGTGTGAATTAAACGTGTTTAGCCATTTTTTTTTTGTTTATCTAGGGGGGAGTTTAATTTGGTATTTTTTTTTTTTAAATTGAACTTGATTTTTTAAATTTTTTAACACAAAAAAAAAAACTGGTTGATTTTATTAAATTTTGTTAAAAGGGGATTTATTTTTTTTTAAATATCCACATATTTCTATTTTTTTGTTTTTTATTTATGTAAATTTCCTACAAGCATGTATAGTTGTATGATATCCTTGTTATTTGCCTGAGACAAGTGTAATTATTTAATAAGTTTTATTATCGTCCTTTTGGTATGCGAAATAAAACGGAAGAATATTGTTCTGTTTAAACGATTTTAACATATTCAGGTCATTTAAGCCTTTTTGCTATTAAAACTGTTGTGGTTAAGAGTAAATTACATTATAAAAACCATAAAAGTAATTTAAATAATTGTAAAAATGGTCGGTTCGTATAGTTTTAAATGCGTAGGGTAGTGGCGTAGCATCTCAGCTATTATAGGTTTAATATTTTACAATTCAGCTAAGCTGAATATATAAACTATGTCAAACATCAAAAATGTTTTTACTGAAAATACAAATTTAGTCAAAAATCAGCCATATTATAACTTCAGCCTCGCTAAATGGCCGATTTCTTAAAAATATGTATTCAGCCACGCTTAAAAGCTTTTCATACTGTTTTTATATAGTTTTTAATATTCAGCTCAGCTGAATTGCAAAATATTCATCACTTTTTAGCAGTATTGATACAAATTCACAAATTTTAACACAAAACTATAATTTTTAAAAATTATTTTTGAATTCAGCTCAGCTGAATTGCAACATATTGAACTTAAATCGCATAAATTTAAAAAATTTACAAAGTTTACTACAAAAGTATAATTGATTATTGACTATTTTTATACTCAGCCAGCTGAATTTCAAAATATTTCACTTTTTAAGGCAGAATTTTGAAAAATCAAAAATTCGAAAACGAAATGAACATTTGTTTAAATTTTTTTTATTTAGCCTAGCTGAAATGCAAAAAAATTTAACTTATAAAGCTCAATTTGAAAAATTTACAAACCGTAAAACAAAACTATAGATTTTTTAATACTTTTAATGATACTCAATTGTAAAATATTAAACATATCAAGAAATCTTTTTTAAATTTCAACTCAGTGAAACTGAAATAAATGTTATAAAAAACCGGCAGTTTTTGGAATTAAGAAAAACTGTAAATGCAGTTGTGTAAACAAGACCTTGAACCATCACTGAGCAATGTTTAAGGATTACCCCACTTTAGAGAATAATCACAATTGGAGCGGGAAGCGGTTTTCCGCCACTCTCCCCATACATTTTGTATGAAAACAAAATTCCGCGGCGTTTTTCCGTCGAAATAGATTCTATTCTATTTTCATGGCGTTTTTTCTCTCTCTCTCATTTTTCCTCTCATTTTATTTTTTGGCGTTGCCGGATTTTAAGCAAAAAAAGTATTGTTTTTCAGTACAGTGTTGTAAAATATAGTTTTAGTACAAATTTTTTGGCAGATGGAAATAAACAACGAAGCAAAACATGAAAAAAAATGCTTGGAAATTGTCAAAAAAAAATTATGGAAAATTATTTAAACAATGGAGTTTGCTGAAAATTAATAGAAATCATGGACTAATTATAAAGGACTGCTACCAACGACGTAAATCAGAACAATAACAATAATGACATTTAAATATTTATTTTCTTTTTTAATCAAATTTTGATATTTACTTTATTCCCTTTTCATAAATAATTTCAGTTTGTTTACATTTTTGAAAATTATTTTTCTTAAATATTTATGAGAACCAAAACAAATTTCAAAATTTTGAAATGTTTTTTTTTTTTGTGTTTTTGAAAAATTCGTAAATATTATTGTTCTGATATTAATCAAAAAAAGAACTATGGCGACCAACTACTTTTTGGAAGCATTCCTTTATACATCTTCCTTGATAGAAATTGTTAAAAAAAATATGTTTTTATGAATTTTTCAAGTTTTAAAAGATGCAATATGTAAAATGTGTTTTACCTATTGTGTGTTTTATTTTTTTGTTGTTTTGAATAAATTATTTGTGCTGTTCTTTTTAATTATTTTCTTGTTATTTAACTGTTTTATAAGATTTTGTATCTCGATCTTAATTGAATGAGTTCTTAAATATTAAAAAAAATTTATTGTTTAAATATAAAAAAAATGTTCTTGCCAAAAGTAAAAATTCTAAATAAAATTAAAATAATTATCACATCAAATATGCATTTCTAAGTATGTATGTAAAAAATAATGTAGGGAAAACCGCAAACCGCTTGACGCTTAATTTAAATTAACCGCTCGATTTTTGACGCGTTTTTCCGCTTCCCGCTCCAATTGTAATTAATCTCTTATCCGTAAAAGTTACAGAGGGTTAAAGTTGAAAAATCGATAAAAATGGCTTGAAATAATCCATAGTTTTTACATTATTTCGCTTTTTTTTTTAAGTTCTCCTTATATTTCAATCTTTTCCGGCATAACACAAAGTCAGTACATATAAGAGATTATTTTAATGTTGGTTTGATAGATGCTTCATCGCTTGGTAAGAAGTTATAAGACGGTTAAATTTTGAAACCAAAAATTAAGAGTTTTTAAATTTTCGAGGTTTTTAGATCAGGGATTTCGGCCCCCTCTATAAAATGAAAAAAGTTGAACTAGAGTTGGTAGCTGTTGTAATTCTTAACATTTTGGAATTAATCCCGTTAATGTGCCACGAATAGTTAAGGAGTTTCAGCAGATCAAAGTTCGCAAGAAAAAACGTAATTTTTTTAAAATACCAGTTTTTCGCGAGGCACATTCGCGGTTTCATTCGAAATTTGGTGGACTCTTGCGTAAACGGAGTTTTTTGTGAGTTTACATAAAAAAATCACTGGCGGGTTTATAAAAAATAAATTGCAAAAATTTTATGGCATTTTTGAAAATTGTGCGAAATTTGCAAATCTGTTTCCTATTTTTTTTAGTAGCAATTAATGCATCATGTTCATTTTAATACACCAAAAGACGTGCCTTAACGAGTAGAACTGATTTGCTTTTTGACTTTTTACTTTAAGCCATTCTGAGCGGAAAGCGCGATGATTTTATCTAAACCTGTTTTGATCTGGCACATCCAAGGCTTTACACGAAATCGGATGAAATTTTTTTTAAATGAAAGCCCACTTGATGTGTCATCATAAAATCACAGGCGGGTTAAAAAATTTTGATGATTATAGATTTTTTGGACCATATTAAATTTTCTTGTTATAAAAAAGCATCACCGATTTTTTTTTAACTACTGGTACAATGATACGATTTTCCGTGATTTTCTTCAGTAATACCAACGCGAATTGCCTAAATATGTTATAAAAAATTGTGAAACTTTTCTTTTACCGCGAATTAATCGCGATTTTAGGTACTTAGATATTTTTTTTTTTAAATCGTTTGGTCATTAAAGGGTTAAATTTATATCATATATTTTAGAAGAAATGATATATCCTGGCATGTTTTAATAACGCATGCAACAAATGTGTAGAAAATAAAATCTTTAAAATATTTTTAAGATTTTTAAAACCGCTAAATCTTAAAACCGCCATAACTTTTGACCCCCTTGCGCGATTTAATTGACGCGAACGAATTTCTTATTCTTAAATAGCATCTAATATTTATGCCAACTTTCATCGATGTGCCATCAAAACAAAAATCACATCTTTTTTAACTCAAAATTTAAGTCTAAAACGGAACTCCTCATATATTAGCTGAGTTTTTGAAATCCTCAAATTTCAATACAAAACTATTATTTTTAAAGATACATTTTGTATATAGCTCAGCTGAATAGCTAAATGAAAAACATATAATAGCTGCATTTTAGAAATTCGGAAATTTGCATACAAAAATTACATTTATTTTTTCAGCTCTTATGAATAAAAACATAATTAACTTATGACAGCTGAATTTTAAAAATTTACAAATTGTAATGCAAAACCATAATCTTTTGATGATAATTTTTATATTCAGCTGCGCTGAATTGCAAAAAAAAATTTATCTTTTTATTCCGATTTCTATATAATTTACCCTACAAAATTGCAAGGTGTTTAACATTTATTAGCTGAATTTTAGAAATCCTTAAGTTTGATTTCAAAAGTGTAATTTTTTTAAGATACATTTTTTATTCAGCCAAGCTGAATTGCAAAATGCTAAGCATATAATAGCTGAATTTAAGAAATTCTGAAATTTCAATACAAAAACTATTTTTTTTAATGAAAATTCTTATATTCAGCCCTGCTGAATTGATAAATGTTAAAAAAAATAATAAATTTTAATACAAAACAATAATTTTTTCAAGATTTTTGAATTTTTTATTTTTAAAAAGCCCAAAAAAGTGCCTCCTTCACTCTACCCCACTCTCAAAAAATATTAAAATTTAACAAAAATCATTTCAACCTTCCAATATTCTAATAATACTTTCTTAGAAAACCACTTGTTGCTTTTAAAAATCTTTTTCACAGCACATGTGTAAGAACAATATTACACTTGTTATCTACAGGGTTTTTTATACAATGTAAAACTCATCGAAAAACATATTTTCCATATAATACTGTAGTTGTTGTTGATGATGACAACACCAACACCATGTTTAATGTCTTTAGATATAAAACAAACAACACCAACAACAATATATTTAAAACAAAAAAAATTTAAGACTTTGACATCTTACCATAACCACCAACAACAACATTACCACGAACCAGTACCATCGATGCTGTAAAACCATCCATACAACTGACTATCCAACAAAACCATCCATCCTGTATAAGATCTCGTTTAAAAATCTTTTTTTGAATCTTTTGGTATATTTTATTGTAATGGTGGGATCACGAGTTCTTTGATGCATTATGCTATACATGCGCTAAATGTTTAACGCACGTTCGTCACTTGCATCATGTGTATGAGGCAAAAAAAAAATATGGATGACCAAATTTTTATAAAAAAAAAAGATTGTGTTCAAATATAAAGTATTGATATGTTGTGTGCTTTTTTTATTTAAGTTTCAAGTTTGGTGCGAAAAAAATTAAACTTAAAAAAATTATAAAAAAAATATCAGCTTGTCTCTTTGGCATACAGAAAAAAAAATATAAAACATGAATGCATTGAGACATGTGCGTTGTAAATGACTCGTGTTTTGTTGAGGTTTTTAAAAAGTGTTTAAAAAAATTGGTTACACTACATAAAACACTATGAAAATTAACGAAATTGTTAATATGCAATTTTCAATTAAATATTATTGTATTTGTGGGACTTATCTTTTACTAATAAATCAATTCAGCTTAGCTGAATTGAATAGAATACATGCCCATTAGGGAGAAACATAAAAATTTTGTTTAAGTGCAGGGATATAAGACATACTAAAACTCAATTCAGCTAAGCTAAATAGTTTAGATACTTCAAAAACTATTGAAAGTGGATTGCTTGCATTCAGACAATTCAGCCCAGCTGAATTGAAATTTTTAACAAACAAATTGTAAGTTTTAAATGTTAAACTTTACAAATAAATGAAAAACGTGTTTTCACTCATTAGCAAGTCAATTTAGCTTAGCTGAATTAAATTCAGCCTTGCTGAAATGCTTTGGAAATTACTAAAATAAATGAGATAAGTGTTTGCAATTATTTGAGGGTCAATTCAGCTGAGGAGAATTCTCTATAAACTATTTAAATTGCAGTATAACCTATTTGAATTAATAAAAATTTTATTTATTTTGAAAAAATTTAAATGATTATAACTATTTCAGCATAGCTGAATTAAAAAAAAATATATATTTAACGAAATATTAAACAGAATTAATTTAATTTGGCTCAGACGTATTTATACTATAAGCTTAGTTTAATTGTAAAAATATGCATATTAATGAAAAATAACTTGCATTCTATAATACGTCAATTCAGCTCAGCTGAATTTTATTTCGCATCAAACATAGTTAAACAGAAGAAATTTAAAATAATTATTAAGTTTGCCGTTTTATAGTATAACGTATAAAAAAACATCAATTCAGCCAAGCTGAATTCAATTCAGAAAAAAAAATTTAGATACAGATATGTTTCACTTCATTAATAAACAAATTTTAGTAAACTAAATTGCACACTAAGTCAGCTGAATTGCATTTTTTAGCTAAATGAGTTTAAAATATGAGGCTGCTGATAAAATTTGTTAACCGTGCTTAAAAATTCCTAGCTGAATTGTATACAAACCTAGCTGAAATAAAATATGTTTAACTGTATATGTCTCACATAGGTGTCTGTCCTTAAAAATAAAAATTTGCTTAGCTGAATTAAAAAGTTTTTAGCTGAATAAGATAAGCTACTTAACAAAAATAAAATTTGTATTCTTATGATCTAATATTTCTTCACTAATTTATTTGGGGTATTTTTTACCTACACCAACAAATGATTTTTCAAATCCTCAAAATTTATAAAAATTTTAATTTTATATTGACCTTATAAATCATGTACCAAAAATAAAATAATCAAACCATATATTATTATGTGTGTTGATTTGTAAAATTATTTCAATTTGATATTATTTTATACCACTGGCATTGGGGTGGACATCTAGTAGACACCAAAAAAAAAATACAAAATGAAAAAAACTTAAACTGATGTCTATTGACTGACATATTTTTGTTGCTCTCTATCTGTATACAAAAGGCCTACAACTACTTACTACGTAAGCTAGAAGGCAGCCTAGCACGCTGCACTAACTGACTGACTTGTTGGCTGCCTAGCTGGCTGTATAAAGGCATTAACCAATAGTTTTCTTACCTTATATGGCCGAAACTTTATAAAAACAACTTGCAAAAAAACTTTATATAAAATTTATCACAAAAATCAATCTTAATATATTTTTTTAGAAATAGACAAAAAACAAAAACAACGACAGCTTAAGTAAATAAATAAAGATTTATGAGACATTTATTTTAATTTTTTTTTAAAAGATTTTTTTTGGAAATTATAAAAATTTAGTTTAACAAACATTTTTGTTAAATATTTTTCTATTACAATTTATGACAAATGATGATAAATCAAATTCAGCACACTTCTATTTAATAAATGTAATAATAAACGCTTTCTTAGTTGTAAACACCAACAGATGGAGAGTTACAGTTAGAGAAATTTTAAAATTAATATGGACTCAAACCGAAATAAATAAAACTTCAGTTAGAAATTTTAAAACTTCATATACAAACTAAAACAATAAGAACATGTTGCAGGAGCATTTTTAAAACTTACAACAACTTGCAGCATATTTCTTAAATTGCAAACACATGTCATGTTTCCGCAACTTGTTGCTTACTATATTATATTTTAACATTTGTAAAATGTTGTTTTAACATAACAAATGTCATGTTTACGCAACATATTGCTTACTTTATTATATTTAAACATTTTTCATATTTGAAAATTGTTGTTTCAACATTTTTCATAACATAAAATTTTTGACAGACAGACAGACAGACAGACAGACAGACAGACAGTATAGGATAAGCAACTTGTTATTGCATTTTTAATTCAAGTTTTGAAGATATTTTTAAAATGCAAAATTTCGTTTTAAAGAATTCTAACATGTTGCCACAATGTCATCATAAGACGAGCCTAGAAATTAATTAAGATTTCTTCTAATAATTTAAAAATATTTTTTACTCACAACATTCTTCATTCATACAAATATTTCTATTTTGCAACATGTTCCTAATATTCAATTTATAATATAAGTGTCTAAGCATAGAATTTGGAATAAGTTTCTGAAAAGGCTTTTATATGCAACATGTGCCTTAATTTTTGATGTTGAATAAACATTTCCCAACATGTTCACAATTTTATAATTTTCGTTCTGGCACATATGACTTCATTTTTCATACATATAATTTTATTTTTCGCTAATTTGTGGAATGTTGCTAAACATGTTGCATAATATACCAAATCTTACACTCAAAATAATACATTAGTAGATTTACTACTTTTTTTTTGCTAATGCTGGTTAGCTAACTTTTAGCAAATTTTTAGTTGATATTATGTCAGCAAAAAATTCTTGTAAACTTCATTTAGCACATTAGCAATTTTAAACAAACTTTGAACTAATTTCTTTTGCTAAATTTGAAATTGAGTTGACAACATTTTTACAAGATTTTTTGCTAATATTAGCAAAATAAATGGTAAATTTTTTTTTATTTTCAGAAAACTTAAAATGGCGCTATCTCGGAAACTAAGCCAGATAGAGCAAAATGGAGGCAATTTTTGGTTCTCAAGCTCTCCATAGTATCGCCGGCCCTCTTCACATGTGTGGACCCTAATGGGCCCTAACTTTGGATCAAAAAAAATTAGCATTCCCGAAAATTTTAAAATGCTCATATCTCGGTAAATATTGCCGACACAAAAAAAAGCCCAAAAGCATTTGTGTAGCTCTCAACACGTAGAACAAGACCGCAAAATATTTAAAAGCTCTCCGAGTAATATATTTGAAGTTATCGAGTTTTTTAACTCTCAAGACCCCAGTGGCCCCGTATCTCAAAAACTAAGCAAGGTAGAGCGAAACGGACACAAATTTTGGATCAAAAACTGTGACGATTTTTAAGGAACCCAACTAGGTCAAGCCCATCGGGGTCTGGACCTATCGGGTCCGAGCCCAATGGGATCCTCAGATGTGTATGAACTAAGTTAAAAAAAAAAAAAATTTAGTTAACTAATTATTGGCAAAACACTTTTGCTAACTTTAGCAAAAAAATTGTGGGTTCAAAATTAGCAAATTTTCTTGTAGGTTTACAAGCTTTTTTTGCTAACATTACAGTTTTTTTTTTTTTTGAGTGTAAAAACCTTTCAATCAGTAATTTGTAATTTACCTCAAATGCTACATATAGTTATAGGTGCTACACATATTTACAGTCTCTTTTTTGGAATTAAAAATCGTATTAAATTAACTCTTGGCGCCCAGCCAAGAGTTAATAATAAAATATGTCTTGCGATGCAACATATTTATTAGAACATGAATATTAAACATTTTTAAAGTCGATTATTTAAAATACTTAGAATTTCGAAATAGCCGATCATTTTAACGCGAGACTCATTCGATCAAAGTTTTGGTTTTTTAGAAAATTTTTACCAAAAACTTTGGGCGCAATGGGTTAAATAAGTCTGATTTGGCTTAAATTAAGTTTAAATTAAAGTTTCTCTCAATCTCTATAAAATAATCAATGGGAAAAAATGTTGAGGCTTTTTTTAAAAAAATTGTAAATGCCGATATATCGAAAACCACTCGTCAAATTTCGAAATATCGGTCGGGGAGTACACAAAGTATATATAATATTGATCCAAGATAGAATCTAAGACATTCTAGCGATTTCCGTCCGTCCGTCTGTAGAAATAACGATGCAGTCCAAACCAAAAGAGATAGACCCCTAAAAATGAGCAAGAATGACTCTTATGTTACTGGTAAGGTTAAGTTTGAAGATGGGCAAAATCGGACCAGGGGGAAAAAAGTTCCCCCTTGAAGAACTCAAACAACCCCTGAAAAATACAATATTTTTAAGATTTTTTTTTAATATTTGCTCAACAAATGTAACATTTGTATGCCATATAGACTTGCGCTTGGGGCAAGGGGGTTAGAAAATTCAATTTTTTTCATGCCGCCCTCCTTTGGGGGCGTGGTTATAGAAATTAATAAAAAATAACGATAACAATTTATTATTTAAGCGTAAATATCATAAACAAAGAATTTGTAAACATATATAGTGGGGGTACAGGTGTTAATTTTTAGTTGTTAATTCTTGAACGTAGGAAAAAACACAATTTTTGCAAAATTTCAAATAGCGATATATCGATTTTAAAACTTTTTTGATCGGCAGACACATTTTTTATTTTTTTCTTTTACTTTTAATTTCAAACTTTTAATTTGTTTAATTTGCGAATATTTGTCAATGTGGTAAAAATTTTCACGACGTGTTTCCGCAACATGTTGCCAAGTTTAAAAATCAGACATCGTCAGATTATCAACATCATTAACTTTGAAAACAAAATTTGGCAAAAATATTTAAGTTTTCCCCATGCTGCTTGATATTGTCATTTTTTAAACTTGAAAAATAAATTTCTTTACAAGTGCATTATCGTACCAACTTGTTGCAGTAGAATTTGTATTTACAACAGTTACCAAAAAAAAATGTACAATACTTAAATCGCAGCATGTTTTTTAATGTATTTTGTTGCAAGTATATTTTTGGCAACATGTTGCAGCACCATTAGTAAATTTAAAAAACAGATAAAGTAACTCAAACTAATAATGGAACAGCATATTTTTAATAGATGTGTTTTTTTGAAATTAAAAGTTGTCAATACTAAACGTGATTATTATCAATCGATTTTTTTTTGAAAAAAGTGCTATATAGGAAATTTTCCAAGCTTTAATTTAAGCTTGATAGCGTCCAGATTGAGTAAACATTAAATGAGATATGAAGGTCGCGCTGGAAAATGAAATTTTTTATAAATATTTCTTAGAAATTTTTTAAAGTCGATTTTTTTCAAGTTCAAACATTAAAAATTCAAAAAATGATCCCATAATTTATGTTCAGTAAACAAAAAATTAAATGACAGTAAAAGAAATCCGCATTTTTTGACCTTCAACTCTTTTGACCACCATTTTTTTGTAAACAAAGAAAATGTTTTATTTTTTTTATTAATTTTAGTGCACCAAAGTGTATAGTAATGAGTAGGGATGAGATTTTTATGCACTAAAAAGTCGAAAATATGCGCTAAAAAATTCATAATATGCACTAAAAAACCTTAAAATATGCACTAAAAAATAAAATGTGCACAAAAAAATCTTGTTTTCATAAGAAAAACTTCCTAAAAAGCAAAAAATAACGCCGGCTTTAAATAGTAAATAAAATCTATAAAAAAAATTTAAAAAAATATTTTGTTTTATTTTCAAAATAAATTTTTAAAATTTAAAATAGATTTTGAAAAAAATAAATTTAAATTTGTGTTTTTGCTAATTTATGCGAAAATTTGCAAAAATATGCACTTAAAAGTTACAAATATGCGCAAAATATGCATTTAAAATCAAAATATGCAAGAATATGAATTTTTACCAAAATATGCAAAAACAAATCGATGCCGTTTTAACGGAAATTTTTTGATTC
This sequence comes from Pegoplata infirma, assembly GCA_963921195.1. NCBI lineage: Eukaryota > Metazoa > Arthropoda > Insecta > Diptera > Anthomyiidae > Pegoplata > Pegoplata infirma. Next base: position 58,350,985 of record OY992539.1, read on the forward strand.
GGAAAAATAATTGGTCGATAACGTTTTTAGGCTATCTACAAAAAACATGCATTTGCATGGAAATCTCATCCCTAGTAATGAAATATTAGAATAATTAAAATTTTCTTTGTTTACAAAAAATTGGTGGTCAAAAGAGTTGGAGGTCAAAAAATGCAGATTTCTTCTACTGTATTCAAAAAATTTCATTTTTTGTTTAGGTTGTTAGAAAAACCAGGTGATAACTGATTAAAAATAACTGGATATTTTTTTAAATTTCTAGAGTTTGAATTTGGAAAAAATCGACTTAGATTTATTTTTTTTAAATTTTTCTAAAAAATATCTGTAAATAAATTGACACATGCTGCAGTTCTATTTTATGAACTAAAAATAAAAAAATAAATCCAAAGTTTAATTTCGCAACATGATGCTTACGATTAGCAACTTGCTGCTATTATAAATATAAAAAAACTTTCTTAAATATAATTTTTTTTGCAAAATGTTGCTTAATGTTTCATGTTGCAAACAAAACTTAACATGTTGCAGAGTCATTGTTTTTTTTTTAATTTTATGTGTGTAGTTTTTATTATAATATATGGATATTTTTTAAAATATTTCTTCCTCCATTTTTTTTAAGTGTACTTTAATGGTCTTGTTAATATCATCTTCATGTATTTTATATAAATATGGACATTTCCATTTAACTTTTCATTTCTTTGAAATTTTGGTTTTTTGGCAAAAACTTTTTTTATTTGCATTAAAATAGCTATCTACTGATAGAAATGCATAAAGGACTTCTAATGCAATTAGCTTGCAAACACATAAGGCCAAAAATCTTAATGTGCGGTAGTTAGCGACAACTAAACTTCCGAAATGTGGAAAAGTCTATTGAAATTTCATAAAAATTATGTACTCTTTGGCCAATTGTACTTGCGCCGTCCAACGTATTCTTCGAAGATTTAAAATATATGGTCCCTATACTTGTTCAAAAAAGATGTATTTATGAATTTGATGTGCCATCAATAATAAAAAAGTTATTTGGTGGTAACGGTTTGAAATTAAAATTTCTTCATTTTCAATTTTTCGTCGTTTTTTTATCAGGAAATTTGCGCCGCTTCATACTTTTCAAAAGATAGTACGAAGAATGATAGCTGTCGTAATTGGCTACAGTTTAAAACCAGGCTCATGAATGTGCCCTCAATAGGAGCGGAGTACTAGCTAGACAAAGGTTGAGAGACAAAACATGAAAGTCATCAAAAATCCACTTTTTTACGAGGCACATTCGCAATATTACTTAAAAGTGGCCAGCACATCGCGTGATCCTAATATTTTTTGATTTTTTATAATAAAATCGATATAGCGTGTTAAAATTTTGATTAGCAAAAATTTTGCAAAAATCTGACATTTCACGATTTTAAACTTTTGCTTGTATTTTCACGCGAAAAGAACTTAGATTTAAAATATACCCGTCAGACGATGGCTTGTAATGCGTATTATGGATCGTGTGCAGAAATTGGGACTTAATGTAACTGTACGCTGAAAACGCGCCAATTTTGTCTTCAGATAAACCGCCAGGGCACACCCAAACCGCTAATAGAAATTAATTTCTATAAATGGCAATTGCTAGTACTTATGAGGCTTTATCCCAAAACTGAACGGCATTCAAAAATTTTGAAGATTGTGGATTTAATGCATCTCTCAAAATTTCATTATTCAGAAACTGCATCACTTTTAAAAATTCACAATTTAGCATAATGCACAAGTTTCTTAACTAATTTGAGGGTGCTAAACACGAATATGGCCTTTAATTTGGTCCATCATCTTTAGATTTCGCGTAAATTGCATAACAAGCTTCAAAATAACTACTTTTAAAAACTAACTTTTAAAATATCTTTATAAATCCACGTTAAAAGATATAATGTAACCAATTGGTGTTAGGGATAGTATGAAACATTAATAAACGTTCATTTTGTTAAATTCTAATAATAATTGTAACTTTCAGACTTTTGGTTTTCAAATAAAATCTTTAAACCACCATAACTTTCGCGCCGTCAGCTGAAAGTTCTTCACGCGAACGGATTTTAAGTAACTAAATGCATGTTTATACGCGTACTAAACGATTTTGATGTGCCTTCAAAAAAAATTTTAATATTTTTTAAACCTTAAAATCAAAAGTTAAATGGAAATGTTCATATATTTTTTTTTTATACTTATGGTTATAAATTACTAATGAATGACATACAATTTAATTGGTTGCACTTGCTTTACACTTATGTATGTTATTGCCATTATAATCATTACAGAAAAGACACCAACCACACCACCACCACCACCAATTCATTTTCAACGTGCCACACTACAGAACATCATCAGTAACATCAGCAGCTCAGTCCTATTATGAACCTGTTTTAAACCACAAAGTTTTAGTAGAAAAGCCTACTTACTACAAATTTGTCAATACCCTGTATGTGTTTTTAATATTAAAAGTTGCCATGTCTCGTTATTACATTTTCCATGTCTGTCCTTACATTTGATTGTCCGTCTGTGATCTTCTTAAAGTAATCAATCTTCTTTTTGAAAAAAAAAAAAAACTAAAGTTTCATTTCATTGATTTTGTATTTTTCTATTTCTCTAAATGGTTCTTATGTTGGTATTTTTCTGATCTACATTTAGAGTACGCAACATTTGTTGGTTTATAAGTTTTTCCAGCAATTAAAGGGTGTTTAACGTTTGAATGGCTGTATGGGATGGGATGGATGGATGGAAGAAATATACAAGTGCATTAAATCGTATGACCAAATGGTGCGAAATTACATTTTTACTCGTTCGTTTTCGATTTGTTTTTAAAAATGGTATTATTTGTATTTAATTGTGATTTGTTTACAAAAAAGTCCATTTTTTATTTAGGAATTTTAATTAATTTCTAGAATGCTAATCGTGGAAAAGAAGTGGAAATGGCCATTGATTTTATTTTAAAGATGTTATCGATTATCACCGTTTGATGACTGAAGATGGAAAAATTTACATTTTTGTAAATGGTTTAATTAGGATTGTTGACAATGACAGAGAGAGGGAGAAAATAGAAGTTTTATTTTATAGAATGCATATAGAAAAACGTTTATAGAATTTAAATAAGAATGAAGATGTGTACAGGAAAAAATTTATTAAAAGTTTTGATTAAAATACTTGTAGTTAACATATTAACATTTAATTTAAGGTTGTCAACAAGTTATTAAAGGCAACATGTTGCAGAAATAATACAACAGATATATGTATACATTTTCTTAATATTTTTAATCAAAAATTGTTTTATGACTTTTTTTCTGATAATTTTTCTGAAGTTTTCTAATTTAATATAAATGAAAGAATTGAGCTCGAGGTCTGTTGTTTTAAATAATTTTTATTGTATTTCTCCGATATTTCGAAAACGGAAACAAAAGTGTCCCTGATGATGAGATTCAATGAATTTCGAAATATCGGAGAAATAAAATAAAAACAAGAAAGAAAGTTATAGTCGGTCAAGACCGACCATATTATACCCTACACCAGTATTTTCCTGAAAATGGGTCCCAAGTCCAAACATGGACCGATTGGATATGTCTTTTGTTAGATCTTTATTAAGTGTAGAAAACACACACAGATCAAATTTTAGTGGAACTGACTTATTTTTTTGTCAATAGACCGATTTAACTGAATATCGGTCGAAATTTTTTTTTATGGGGGGACTAAGTCCAAAAATGGTTCAATTATATTGCAATTTGATTAGGTTACTAAAGTTCACGTTTAACACATAAAAATAAAATTTTTATTAAATATTTGCATTTTTATGAATTTTGAGGGAATTGTGTGAATATCGGGAGGGTGGTTTGTATGGGGACTACCAGAAGGACTGACCCGATTTCTTTGAAATTTGGAATGGTGATTCGTGCATACAAAATTTGATTACCTGCTAAACTTCAAAGCAATATCTATTATAATACGGTTATTAGAGTCATTTAAGCCGAATTCAAAGAGGTCGTTTGTATGGGGGCTAGGGGTTAACATGGACCGATTTTCTCCAATTTCTATAGGCTTCGTTCCTGGGCCAAAATATGCTTAAGTTTCAAATTTCAACTTAATTGATTCAAAATTGCGACCTGTATCGTGCTTAAACCGACAGATGGACAGACAGACGGACGGACATCGCTAAATCGACTCAAAAAGTAATTCTGAGTCGATCGGTATACTTGAAGGTAGGTCTAGGACCAACATTTCGGGTAGTTACAAACATCAGCACAAACTCATTATACTCTGTACCACAGAGTGGTGTAGGGTATAATTATTTAAATCAACAGACCTCGAGCTCAATTATTTCATTTACATTACATATAAAGGTCGAATAAATACAAATTAAATTAAAGTTTTCTAATTTATTGTAAATTTTTTTAAATCAAAAATTTGCAGTTGCAAAGCTGCAGGCATAAGTAAATCTGTTGTTAAAAGTTTTTGTTTGTTCTTTGACAGTCGTAATGAAACTAAAAGAATGTACAATTTTTGTCTTATAATTCTCAATGAGGGTAGCGTTGAATATGTATAAATATTTTTGTTTGAACATTACCGATTTGTAATATAAATTTCGTATAGGGTTTTTATATAGCCTTGACAGTGGAATCTGATAAATTCCAAAATGTCAAATTAAATAACTTTAAAACAGAAAAATAATTTTCTTGAAAATTAATCTATGGTTTAAATAAGTAAAGGAAAAATGTCCCCGAGCTTAAATAAATCTATGCAAAATATAACGTTTTAAAGGTCAAACAAAACCATTTCTAATATTTAATAAAAATTAATCAGAATTTTGTTTAAAGACTTTTTTACTTTTTTTTTTTTTTTTTTTTTTTTTTTTTTTTATTATTATTTTATTTCAAATAAATTTATATTACAAAAAATAATTTAAAGCCTCAGCACCAAAATTGGCATTAAAGAGGCTAAAAGGCAACTAGTGTTAATTCATTATTTACATAAAAATATTAACTATTTAAATTTAATTATTAATATTATTTACAGTTTCTATTTACATTTTTTTAATATTTTATTATTTTATAATAAAAATAAAATTTATATTACAAAAAAGAAATTACTCAAGAAGTGTTTCGAGATTGGTTAGCAAAAATTTTTTTAATTCGCTTTTAAATGTCGAAAAAAGTTCAATGGTTTTCAAAAAAAGTGGTAAATCATTATATTCACTTGGACCAGCAAAACAAATACGCTGCTTTGACAACTCAAGGCGACATCTAGATATGGATAAATCTTGACTTTGTCTTGTTATCCTTCGTGTAATTTGAACATTCTGTTGGAATTGAACTGACGAATTTCCTAGACTTTTAATTGATTTAAAAACAAACTTAGTTATTTGCATTTTATATAGTGCTCTCACAGGTAAGACGTTTTTAGCGTGATTCTTAAAAAGATCCAAAGTATGATTGATATCTGATTGGCAGATTAAAAACTAACTTTAAAGACTTGTTTTGCGCCGATTGCAAGCTCTTCAGCGAAGCATTATTCTTAAACCCATATATTATAGGAAGGTAAGTTAAGTGGCTATGTATCAAACTCTGATATATTAGCATTTTCGTTTTAACGTCAAATTTATTTTTGAATTTATATAAAACACCAATAGCAGAAGATATTTCACTCATAAGTTTTAAAACAAAAATAATTTTATTTTACAATATGTTTCTAAACGTACTTTAGCAACATGTTGCATGATAATTAAATATTATAAAAACATTTTACGTTTCCCAAATTGTTACAGCTATATTTTTTGAATTTTAAAAAAGTTAATAAAAACTTTTACATTTTAAAAAAGTTGTTAGAAAATTGTGTATGGCAACATGTTGCAGAAACATTTTAAAAGATAGACTGATGAACAATTAAATTTTTATTGAATTTCTCATAGTTTTAATCAATTTGTGTGTTCTTTTTTTTAAGTGTTTAAGTGTTTAAGTGTTTCCGAATTTTTGGGATTTTTCTAAAGTTTTTTTAAATTTTTCAGTTTTTTTCCTAATAAAACTGATTTGTATACCCTACAAAACACTGTGGTACAGGGTATAATGAGTTTGTGCTGATGTTTGTAACAACCCGAAATATTGGTCCTAGACCCACTTTTAAGTATACCGATCGACTCAGAATCACTTTTTGAGTCGATTTAGCGATGTCCGTCCGTACGTTCGTCTGTCTGTCCATGTAAACGGTGTATATACGATACAGGTCGTAATTTTTAATCAATTAACTTGAAATTTGAAACTTAAGACTCTCTTGGCCTAAGGACGAAGCCTATTGAAATTGAAAAAAATCGGTCCATATTTAGATCTAACCCCAATACAAAGGTCCTCTTTAGTTTTGGCTTAAATGACTCTTATAACCGTATTATGATAGGTATCTTATAAAAATTTGGCAGGTAAACGTGTTTTGTCTCCACAAACCACCATTCCAAATTTTGAAGGAATCGGACCAGTTCTTCTTGTAGGCCCCATACAAACCAACTTCCCGATTTTCACATAAATCTCTCAAATTTCATGAAAAAAGAAAATATTTAATTAAAATTTTGTTTGTGTATGTTAAACGCGTAATTCAATAACCTTATAAAGTCTAATTACCATCGGACCATTTTTGAACTTAGGCCCGATATTCACTTAAATCGGTTTATTGGCAGCAAATCGAAGCCTATTTCACCCAAATTTGATTTGTAAGTGTTTTTTACACTTATTAAAGATGTGACAAAATATATATCTAATCGGTCCATGTTTGAACTTGGGTCCCATTTTCCGGGAAACTCTGTGTAGGGTATTATATGGACGGTCTTGACCGACTATAATTTTCTTACTTGTTTTTAATAAATTTAATTTTTTCAGCAGCATTTATATAACGTAGAAAACTTGACAAACATATGTTTATTTCGCAGCTGCTTTTTAATATTGCTGGAAAAATATTGCAACATATTGCGAGTTCTCGCTTAAAATATGTCTAAATTTGCTTAAAAATTTAGATTTATATTTCCGCAACATGTTACGTTAGAGTGGCATTTTTTCTTCAACTTTTTTTTTTCAAGGGCAGGGGCAAATTTTTATTCTACTAGACCTTAAAAATTATGTGGTACAAATTTGAGCTTGAGACAAACTTTCATTAAAAACTAATCTGAAAAATGTTGGTTTTTTAGAAAATTTTAAACAAAAAATCTTGACTTTGATCAAAGAGTGCCATGGGTTAAAATCATCTGGTTTTGTGTCAAATTAAGTTTAAATGAAAGTTTGTCTCCATCTCTATTAAATAGTCAATGTATAACAAATTGAGACTTTTTTTAAAAAATTTCTTGAACGTGGAAAAAACCAAAATTTTTTGACAAATTTCAAAGGGTCAAGGGCAAGAAATTTTGAGATTTTTTTTTAAAGTTTATTAAACGTAGAAAAAACCGTCATTTTTCAAAATTTCAAATAGTGGTATCACGAGAATCGTTTGTCCGATTTTGATTTTTTTTTTTGGTACATATTAAAATTAATAAATATGATGTGTCGCAAAAAATCCAAAACTTTGACCACCAGGAGCCACGGGTTAGTTTAATCCGATTGACCTAAAATTTGTACTACTTAAGTTTTAGACCTAGGAGAATAAAAATTTGCCCGGACGTTCAAATTGGAAGAAAAACTTTTTTGCCATATGTCACATTATTTTGTGCTTAGCAACTTGTTGCAGATACTTGTGCTTAAATTAGAAATATTCTCGAAGATATTTTTATTGTGCAACATGCTGCTTAATATTGCAGACTAAATTTTGGCAACATGTTGCGGAAACATTATTTGAATAGAAACCAAAGTTTTCACCCAAGTTAAAACATTTTTTTTAAAAAAGTGATCATAAGTGTTAGTACCCTCCCTAATACCTTATATCATGAAATCAAGTAAGTATTTTATCAACTCGTCACTTCACTATATGGCATGTTGAAAGCTGTAGGTTCGATTCTTATCTTTTAATATTTTTAGTTGATTTATGTATTTCATTAAACATTTTTTTCGTTCAAATTTGTGACGTCCATCAAGAGGGAGATTGTGACGTCCATCGAGAGGGAGATTTTTAATAACTCTTATCACTTAAAATTAAAGCAATAAAATTTGTGTATGTAATCTTAAAAAAATTAGGTTATTTTTAAATAAATGTTTATTTTTAAATGTAATCATTGTCATTTTAAGGGGTCAATCATGAATTCCAACAAGTTTCTTTAAGACTGTCAATTTAAGGAAAACACACCCTCTTTCTTTAATTGAATTCAATATATTTAGAATTTCTTAAGGCGTATAAAATCAAAATTTCTTTTAATTTGTGTTATATATTTTCAATTAATAAACAATAATTTTCTTAAACAAACACAATAATAAATATTGAAAAGTATAAATTAGAGTGGTCAGTACAGTAAGTTACTTGTAGTAAGTACACCTAAGACTCACACGGCAGGATTAAAGGACAGACATTAAAATCTAAAAAATTTCCATTATAAAAAATACTTTTAAAATCACACGATGTACACAGAAAAATCACACTTTGAAAGTTATTGCAGTTACTACATGACGGTCATTTGTGTAGTAAGTAGTAGTTGTTGTTTTCAACTACAATTTCAGTTGTTTTTGTATGAAAAATCTCAAACAACTGTTTTTTGTAGTCGTTTTAAAAAACAAATACAAAAAATTACTACTTTGTAGTAACAGTTGTTTTATGTAGTTGTTTTTAGTCTATAAAAAAATTTATAAATTTTCTAGAAATTTTTAGAAAAACGGATGTGCAGGAATTATTTCCAAATAATTTTATCCGTTTTTGATGTTTACAATTTTTTTTTGTTAATAAAAAAAAATTCAGACAAAAATTCAGTAAAAACAACTGTAATTTGAAGTAGTTTTTACAATTTTTTTGCAGTAGTTAATCAATAGTTAAAAACAACAACAATTTTTGGTTGATTTTATTGTAAAATGTAGTGGACGCCTAAACAACAACAAATGTAGTAGTTTTAACTGTCTTTTGTAGTGGAATCTACCGTCATATTTTTTTTGAGTACAGATTCAAAGTACCAATGAAAGTAGGAGAAAACTAAAAGGTTTTGTTGCAACAACCGAATTTTCAGGTTGTGACGGCAAAAATATTGTTGAAACACCAAAAATTCGGCAGTAACCACAGAATACACAGAAAAAAATATGTGCCAATGATCGAATTTCATAGTATTTATGAACAAATACATAAAAACTACGAACTTTTTCATTAAATTTTTTAACTTTTCTATAGTATTTATGAAAAAATTTAGAATAATGCTTATATTTCACATATTATGATTTATTCATAAATACTATGAAAAAGCTTATAAGGATTATGAAAAAGTTAATAAATTTTATGAATTTGTTCATGAATACTATGAAAGTCGTACATTCAAAATTTTTTTTGTGTGTATATTGGCGACCACAAAAACAGAAAAATTTTGTTATTTTCACCAAATTCGAAATAGTTTGGTTCTACCTACAGAATATCTATGATCACAGCAAAAAATTTAGTTGTTTCCACAAAAATATTCGGTTGGCTTCAAATGACTGCCACAACGCAGCTGTTTAGTAAATTGCAGCTAAAGAATCTACACTGAACCAAATTTTTTCATAACTTTGATGATATATGGAATCTAATTTTCTTTTGGATTTGAATTATCAAATTTTCAAACCCATTTTATAAACAAAGCCCTTTTTTATTCTCTTAATTACGTTTATCCAGGTCTCAGTGTATTTTCAACAATAAAGTGCGTCAATATTATAGAACTTTTGTTGTTTTCATTTATATATTTTTGTTCAGCACGAAAAATTATTATTGTTGTGTCGGTGTCACAGCGGTGATTGACGTCAAACTTGACAATCAGTTCGAATATGTATGAAATTGCAAAAAAAATTATTGAGAATAAAAAAAACATACCACCACCATACGATCACCGAGACGCCTTATTTAAGTGCAAACAAGAAAATCGCACAAATACATGCTGATGATCATTGAAAGTTTTTTTTTTAGTACCCTACAGTGTTTCCAGGATATAGAGGACATAATAAGTTGGTGGGACAATGGAAACACAAACAAATAAAAATTGGGCTTTACAAACAATAAGAGAAGAACAGTTTAATGATATTGAAAAGGGAAGATTCTAACAGCTTTTGAGAGAAGGTGCCTTACCATCGTCAGCGCTTTTTGTACGTCACACTTATTGATTACCTGATTAAAATTAGTTGTTTAAATGGATCTCTAAATAAATTGAAGATCATTCTTGTTTTTGTACTTTCCAGGTTTTGAATGTTTGAGACTTTCTAAATTTTCTTTACAGATTTTATAGAAAAGAAATGTATAAAAAAAAATCCGGCTGTGCCAAATAGTCTATGCTTCCAACTTTTAAAAAATAAAAAAAATTAAAAATAAAGTTGACACTTTCGTGGAGGGGTAGTCAGTTAACACCTTCGCCTTGCGCTAAATTATTTAAATTATTTTTTATATTTACGCCCACAAATGGCCGTGGGCTGAAGTAATATGATATTTCCAAATTATTTTGGTCCAAGCGCAGAACTACGAACTTTGTCCGTTATTAAAATGTATGCAATGAAAAAAGTTGTATTATTAGATTAATTGTTGTGTTAACAAACAATTTATTTGGAATGACAACGAAAATAATTGATTTTGTATTCTACAACACAATTTTTTAAAACAATTAAATTGTTTGTTAATTCAACAACGTTTTAATTGAAATTGACCCTACAACACAATTTTTTTTGTTTTGTGTAAGAAAGCATTCTTTTCAGAGATTTGTTTCAGTTCAAAAAGGAACTTCTTCGCTGGTACCGATTTTGCTCATTTAAGAGCTTAGCCGTTAAGTTTGGAGGGTATTGTGCACAGACCTGTAAATAATTTATGGGTCCGATAACCATATTGTGATGCGTCACAAATTAGAAGAAATTCAGAAAATGCAACTCTCACAATGTATAAATATTATTTGCAAAAAATTTTATTTTTTACAAAAAATTTTCACAGAAAAAAAATTGGCGAAAAAAAAATTGCGATATCTTTTTTTGTTTAAATATAATAATAGTAATAATAGTTTTTTTCTATTTATTTAGAACTTAATTTTAATAAATTCAACTAACCGAGAACTGGTAACAATGACCGTCGTCTCGTTGTAGCAAAAAAACCAAGGGTTCTGGTGGGAATCGAACCCACGACCCCCACGGTCAAAGGCTAGCACGCTACCAACTAGCCTACGGAGGCCGCGTTGTTTAAATATATTTCTATTTGTTTATACCATTCGGTATCCAATTCAGTTCACATATGTCCATCAGCAGCCAAATTATAGTATTTTAAATTTTTACACAGAAAAAAATATGGGGGAAAAATTTTGAGTAATCACTTGTTTAAATTTCTAAAAAAAAAAAAATTGAGTAATTTTAATTTTTTAATTGATGCTATTAAAAATTTACTCAAAAGCTTAAACAAAAATTTAAGTAAATAATTTAATAAAAATTTAATAGTTGTTTTTATGTTTTTTTTATTCTCTTTGTTTTTAGAATTCCCATTTAGTTTATAGCTTTTGTATATGTATTTAAAAGTTTGAAATCATCTTTATGAAATTTTTCTATATCATTAAGACAAAAATATATTTGGTAAAAGTTTGAAAAAATATTTTTTGTAAAAAAAAATTGTGAAACTTTTTTTAAAAAAATATATTGATAAATTTTGAGTAAATTTTTACTTGAAACAATTAAAAACTTAATTACAAAAAAACGAAAAACTTTGAGTAAAGTTTTAATTTTGTCAATTAAAAATATACTAAAATTTTTTGGCATGGATTTGAAAAATTTTTATTAAAAGTTTACTCAATACCAGCCCTGTTTTCACATAACCGTATATATGTTAACATTAACCGTTTAACCGAAAACGCATCCACGTTTAACAAAATGTACTTGGCATCACTGTGGTTGGTGTCCAAATTTATTAAGACAAACAAGAAAAAATAGGTGTATGTCTTTGCTATAACAAGAAGAAAGGGGTTGTGTCCATGCTAATTCATTAAGAATGTGAACTTGGCTTCACTTTTTATCGAAGCTTAAAATTAACGCTGATAATTATACACGCTAAAAATAAGCGTGTATAATTTAAAATTTGTATGGGTAAGCGTATATACGGTTATGCGAAAACAGGGCTACTATTTAATCGTTTACTAAAGCAAAATTCAGTAATTTTTTTACTCAATAGTATTAAAAATTTACAAAATTTTTTTTTTGTGTAGGTTATGTTGAATGTGCCAATATTTTCGGACGCCTTTATATTTTTATTCATAACTTTTGAACTGCTAAACCGATACCGCTCAAATACAATACCAAACTGCTCAGGGTAACAACAAGTAAATGCGTTAAGTTGCAGTCATATCTGTAAAATAGTTTGGTCGTGATCGGCATCTTAACAGACAGACAGACATACAGACGGACATCGCTAGAATATCTTATACGGATATTTCGGTGAGTTACAAACGGATTGACAAAAATTCCATTCGGTATCCAATTCAGTTTACATATGTCCAACAGTATCGCTCAAATGCAATACCAAACTGCGAAGGACAACAACAAGTTAATGTTTTCATTTTCACTCCTATCTGTGAAGTATTTTGGTTGTGATCGCAATTTCAACAGACGGGCAGACAGATGGGCTTCGCTAGAATGTCTTAAACCGATATTTCGATGAGTTACAAACAGAGGACAAACTTAAAAATTCCTTCTAATTCTAAATGGAGGGTATAACAAGTTAGATATGGCCTTGCCGATTACATTGATATCCTCCGCAATGTAAAATTGAATATTTGAAAATAATTTTGACTGAATTATTATGAATAATTATTTAAAAAAAAACCGGATGCTTCTCTATGTGCCAGTGACCCGATTGTTAATACACTCAAAAAAAAGTGAACTAAAATCTGGGAAAATTAACTCAATTTTGAGAAAAAGAGGGAATGATTTGGCTCCAAAGATTTTTTTTCTTGGTTTTAGTTCATAATTTTCCTAAAAATAAGGAAAACAAAGTTATTTAATTTTAAGCCAATTTTAACTAGAAAATGGGAAAAATTATACTTCACATTTTAGAAATAGATTGGGTCTAGACCCTGGACCCATGGTTCGGACCACATTTAACTCGAGACTCCGTTGGGTCCTTTAAGGGTCCCCATAGATTTTGAACCAAAACTTGTGTCCGTTTCGCTCTAACTTGCTTAGTTTTTGAGATACGGGAATAAGGGGCCTGATAGGGTCTTGAGAATCTTAAAAACCGGATAACTCAAAAACTATTAATCGGAGGGCTTTCGGGTATTTTGCGGAAGTGTTCTACGAGTTAAGAGCTACAAAAATGCTGTTGGACGTTTTCTCGTGTTGGCAGTATTTACCGAGATATATGTATATATAAAATCTCGGGAATTTCAAATTTTAGATCTAAAATTAGGGTCTTGAGACCCCGACAGATATTCAGAGCTAGGCTGTTCCATATTTTTCTTTGTAGTCTTTCTTTTGAAAATTTCATCCGTTTCGCTCTATCTAGCTTAGTTTTAGAGATATCGCCATTTTGAATTTTTAACTAAATTCTAAGAAGTTATTTACTAAATTCTCAGAAGTCATTTACTAAATTCTAAGAAGTACACTTCCTCAATTCAAAGAAGAGAAATACGATGATGTTTTTTTTAGTAAATTTTAACTAAACTTGAACTAAATTGTTTTTTAAGAAATATGTCTTAAAAATAAATATACATTTCTTAGATTTGTGGAAAATTTCTTTCGCAGTCAGAATTTTTTTCCTAATATTTAAAAAATCCATTTAAAGAAAACTTTGAACTAATTATAAGTAAATGAACTAAAATTTTTCCTCATAGTTAAGAAAATTTCTCATTTTTAAGTTAAATTTAACTAAATTTTAGGAAATTTCATGATAAATTTTCAAAGACATTTTTTCCTTAAATTTAGTTATGTCTTTTTTTTCAGTGTACGCAACATTACGCCGAGCAAAAGGATCTACCCGCGGTTTAGGTCAAAACCGCAGCCGGGTTTATTCAAAATCGCCCAAAGAAAAATCCCCCAACAAAGAAAATGAAATTTCGCCCAAAAATTGTTCATACAAATTTGGTCCATATTTCATATCAAAACATTTTTGGGCAAAATTTCGAAATAAAAAAGTGGGTAATTTTTTATTACGAAAAATTGCCCACTTTTGGTTTAAATTTTTGTCAAAATCTTAAAATGTCAAAAGTAAAATAAGTCGCAATGAAAGAGTCACTCGAAAAATGAAATACCCCATAGATTGGTACACAGAAAGAATTAAACAAGAAACTCAATCAACGAAAACGCGGTTTCAATTATTTTTTTAATTGAAACTCCTCCGATGAAGAAAATTGTTATATCAATCATCAAATTGTAGGTGATCAATTGATTTTATTTTCAATTAATCAATTTTTCGATTTTGATCAAAAATTTGATCAATTTTATATATAAAGTCAATTAAAATAATAATTGATTTAGCAAATGAATTTTAAGCTTATGAAAAAATTATGAAGAAATTCATATTTTTTGCTTTCCAATATGTTGCCGACAATAAAAAAAAGTAAAAGTATAAAGTATATTTATGAAATAATGTATTCAAATAAGTTGAAGCGAAAAAAAAATCGCGTATGTTGAAAATTTGTAATTTGATAGTTAAAGAAAATAACAAAAATGTTGATCAAAACAATAATTGACTCATTTAAATTTTATTGATCAATATATTTAATTGAAATTTTTTAGCCAATAATTTTTTGTGTGTACAACCTAAAAAAAAAATTATAATTTTTTTAGAAACAAGACAGCGAACAAGCTGTGTTGGGAATTGAACCAACAACCCCTTACTTTATTTCAGATTATTATGCAACTTATTAATATACCGCAGCCCAGGAGAAAAACAAAAGTAATGAATTGAAAAAAAAAATGTTGTTTGTTGTTGTTTGACCTTCAGCCAGGCTTAAGGATCACAAACTTCATGCATTAGACCCACCCTCTCCGAAAAATAAAGCTTTTCTGGGTAGTATGTACTTTGGGAAAAATGTGTTTGGGAAAAAAAATCTTTTTAATTCATTTTGGTCAATTTTTCTATCCTTTCTCAGAATTCTGAAGAATTGTTGAGGATAATTTAGCATATTTTTCTTGAGCCACGTCCCATTTAAAAATATTTAGTGCAGTGGTTTTCTAAGATCAAGATTGATTAGAACAGTCCGATAACTTAAATTTGCTGCTGAATAATGATACCTTTGAATCTCTTATTAAATGAAGGGTATCATATAGTCGTCCTTGACCAACTTAAGTTATCTCACTTAATTGTTTTAAATGTTCATGCAAAAAAAGTAGACATTTGTTTATTACAAAACGAACACATACAAATAATTCAATACAACAAAAATTAACCAACCATCAAAGGTTGTACAAAATGTATACATCAAAAACACGCATACAATCAATAAATTTCTGTTAGTGTATTGAAAACAATTATTGGTTTATTAAATACAATTGTTGCTGCTGCTGCTGCCGTTGTTGTTGCTTCTGGTTGTAGGAGTGAACATTTTTGAAAAAAAAAACAAAAATTCTGTTGCTTCAACATCGAAAAAAAAAAAATTTAAAAACAAATCGTACAACGTTCAATATGCAAATGAATTGAAAAAAAGGGTATCGTTGGTATTTGAACTGTTTCTGTTGTATTTTTTTTATTATTTGGAATTTGAATTTGTTAAGGGGTTTTAAATATTGAATTGAAAATTTCACACCGACAATTGTTATATTTTGTCAGGGCATTTATTTGAGTGTGTGTTAAATTGAAATAAATTAATTTTGATCATTGATCGTTATATTACTTTTTATTTTTTTTTTTATTTTTTAAGTCTCTTTTGATTTCTGTTGAAGTATTCAATTGTTTAATAAATATTTTGTTAAGTGTGTATTTTTTTTAAATGAGTTTTCAATTATTTTAATGTTATTATTTTTTTTTTTATATTTTTTGCTTATTATACAAAATTATGGGTTTTAAAAAATTATTTTTAGTTTATTGGCGCTACGGTAATTAGAGATATTTATTTTTTTTGTTAAGTATTTAAATAAAGTATACAAATATTTATATTCTTTTAAATTTTTTGCTTCTCATAGGTAATTTAAACCCTAATAAAACTAACATGCGCCTATTTTAATTTTTTGTTATTTTTTTTTTTGAATTCTCATCAATATTTTTGCGAATTTTTGTAGGTCAAAAACATTTTTGAGATGTAATTTAATATTA
Source organism: Pegoplata infirma (assembly GCA_963921195.1). Taxonomy (NCBI): domain Eukaryota; kingdom Metazoa; phylum Arthropoda; class Insecta; order Diptera; family Anthomyiidae; genus Pegoplata; species Pegoplata infirma. The sequence continues at coordinate 58,367,329 of OY992539.1, forward strand.
AATTAATTTGAAATTGTTTAATACTCCGAGCAAAAAAAAAAATATGAAATCACATATTATAATTTGATTCAATCAAATATGTCTTTGGGTTAATTTCTTGACTTGAAAATTGGAAACTTCTGAACAAAGTGAATAAAAAACAAGTAGAAAAGTTAAATTCGACTTTTCCGAATCTATGAATACCCTCCACAATGTATTTTTTAAAGGATAGTACATTTTTTAACGTGAAAAAATTTACAATTTTGATTAGAAATATTTTGTTTTGAGTAAAAAACTATTTTTTTGTCATTTTTTAAAAATAAAAAAAGAAAAATTACTAATTTTATTTTTCGAGTGTAAAATTTTTTTCGAGTGTAATGTTTTTTTACTGTAAAAATATTTCTGAGTGAATGCACGTACGTACATATGTACACAAAATATTGTAATTTTTGTAAAAAAAACATAATATTTTTTTGAGTGTAAAATTTTTTTTTGAGTGTAAAATTTTTTTCGAGTGTTATTTTTAAGTTACCAATACTTTTAAAACTAAACAAGTTTAAAAATCATTGCTTTAAAACTAAACAAGTTTGAAAAGCATTGTTAACTTACCACCAATGCTTTTAAAACTTGATTAAGCACGTGGCATTTAAGATTTTTGCTTATAACTTTTGAACCACTGAACCGATTCAGCTGAAATTTAATACCAAATAGACCTTCAGCAGTCTCATTATTGTCTTTAGAAAGTTATCGTGTTTTTTATCTCGTAAATTCAAGAAACACCCTTGCCGAAATGTACTCTTTTGCTCATAACTTTTAAACCACTGAACCAATTTGGCTGGGTTGGAATAGCAACCTGACTATGTAAATGACCAACATATATGCCAAACTTCAGTAGTCGCTGTAAAGTCTTTCAGAAGTTAGCGTGTTTTCTACGGACGGACAGACAGACAGACGGACGGACATCGCTAGATCGACTTAAAATCGATCGAGGATCATGAATATATATACTTTAAGGGGTCCTAGACCAATATTTCGATGTGTTACAAATGGAATGACAAACTTATATATACCCTCTATCATTAGAGTGGAGGGTATAACAAGTAAAAAAGTTAAATTCGACTTGGCCGAATCTACACTGATAGAAATTTGTACATGACAATAATGAAAATCTACATAAATGGTATGAAAAATGACGTTAAAAAGGAACCTATGAAGAATTTCATTGAATTAATGAAATGGGTATCATAAAATGTAATTGCAAGAACAAGTTTCATTAAACTAATGAAAATTGTTCATACACAATACATATAAATTGTATTTTATGAAAATGTTTCATTACTTTAATGAAAAAAGTATTTAATTCTTATGAAATACTTTCATTGAATAAATCCTACATTTTATTTTTGTAATGAAATAAATGTAACTTTTATTTTTAAAATGAAATATATGTATGAATTTGTAAAGATCTCTTTATAGAATTAAAAATAATAAAAAGTTGTTTTCACTTAGTTTTCTCGCACAAAATTTTACTCCAACCTTAAATTGTAATACATAATTAAAACCACGATCTGATATAAAACATCACAAAAATTAGTTAATAATTTAGTTCTTATTTAAAATTTCGTAAAAAAATCTGAAAAAATCACAAAATAACCAAGTTAAAAAAACACTTTCACACACAAAATATTACTATAACGTTTACTTTTAATACATAAGTAAAACCCCGAAGTAATTTAAAACAATGTGAGTTTAATAAATACTTATAATTAATCAACTACATTTCATTTAAATTTCATAAAAAAATTCTTAGAAAAAATAACGCTCTGATCAGCTGTTTTTTGCGCGCGTAAACTAACAGACTAAACAGACGCGACACGACAAGTGTCAAAAAACAGAAAATTTTGTAAACAAAACTCAATGAAATTTTTTAATGAAACTATGAAATCTAATGAATCAAAATTAATGAATATCTTGCACAATATGTATGAAATTTCATTCATCATATGAAAAATTTCATTGTTGCAATGAAACAACGTTTTTTAATAAATATACATTTTGCATATTTGTAACATACAAATGCATATTTTGCCATATATTTGCAAATATAAAAAAAAACGCATTAAAATTTACGTTTTTAAAAAAATTGTTTTATACTTTAAAGTTTTATTTATGAAAATTTACTACGTAGTTTAGGCGCATATTTTTTTTAATTTTTCTAGTTCCTCAAAATTGCAGATCTTCTAATTAGTCAAAAATTTTATCCCAATTGGAACTAAGTAGAACAAACTAACTGGTAAATTTTTCTTATAAGAATATATTTTCAAACTGTTATATAGAATAAGATTTTGTTTAATAATAAATGTAACACACTTTTCAATTGAGAATGTTTAATCTGAAAACTCCAAAATCAAAATCAGCGAAAAATGTGTGACATCTCGAACAAGAACAATTTCGGCACGACTTTCCATACGATTTGACAGATGAAACTGCCGACGGCATAAATTAAACTTGTTCTAATTTTTAAATGTGTTTGTTCTAGTTTTTTTTTTTTTTCAAAACTATCAAGGAATATATTACAAATTGAGAAGATTTTTTATATGTAATTAAAAAATTCCTAAAACACTTTGGTGCAGATAAGCTTGCTTAGAAAATGCATTTAACGGTGGATGGTTTCATAAAAAAAATTATTTAAATTCTTTTCTTTTAAATTTATATGAAGGGCTTACTGCAAAAACTTGATAAGAAACATTTTTTTTTTTTGTGTTTTTAACTTTCTACTGATGTTCCATTGACAAATTTTTGGCAGAAGTCTTGCTTAAGCCCATCGTACAAGTATCTTGAGAATAAAAGTTCTGCAAAAGTAATTTTTTCTACATTATTTCAAAAGTTTTAAGATAAAAACCACCAAAAAATGAAATGTTTCTTATCGAGTTTTTACAATAAGCCCTTCATATGTAAACTGTCGTTTTTGATTTGGGCTTACTCTAATGTTTGGAATTAATTAATAATTAAATATGCAAAAAATTCTTCGAAGATCAAAAAAATAAATTTCTTCAATATAATAATGAAAGATTCACACAGAGAAAAAACATGTTTGGAGCATGATTGCAGCACACCAAATCACCCAGAATGGAGGGGCAACATAGTATGGTTGACCCATTTGAGCATATATATGATTGTGACAATCATACTATGATCATTAACATTTAAAAAAATAAATTTTTTTATCATACTATGGTCAGCGAAGATCATAATATGGTCGCTACAATCATGTTATGATAATTTTATCAATCATACTATGTTGCCCCTCTATTATGGTTGTCGCAATCATAATCCTTCTCTGCGTGTTTCTTAATTTCATCCTAAATCAGGCAAGGATTCGAGTTCGTTTTAATAATAAGATTCTATTTTTTTTTTTTCTTTTGGAAAAATACCTGAGAAAAATCTATTGTTTTTTTTAGAATCTGATAAACTTGTACACTCAAAATAATAACTCTGTTAAATTACAGAAAAGCTCAGCTAATTTGACAGAGTACACCATACTTTTCCAGCTAACAACATTTCTTGGTAATTTTACTGAAAAACTCTGTAAAATGATTTTGACAACAAAAAAAACTGTTATTTTACAGAGTTTCTAGTGTATTATTGGTTAAGTAAAAAACCATTTAGCGAAGAAAAACTCTTTATAAAATTTTACAAAAAAAACTCTGTAAATTTACAGAGTTTAGTAAAATACATGTTATTTTGTAAAATTTTTAAAAGATTTTTTTTTGGTACTTTTTCAACATTTTCTCCAAAAAAATACAGATGAAATTTTGGTGTTTTTACGAAAACTCTGTTTTAAACTATGAAATTAAGATTACACAGAAATAAGTAAAAATACAGATAAATCTTAGTTTTTTGGTTATAAAAAATACAGAGCATTTCGCTTAAATCTGTATTTAAGCAGAAAACTCTTTGTCTTTTTGTCACAAGAAAATACAAAGTATTTTCTTTAAATCTATATTTTGACAGAAAACTTTTTCAAATATCTGTTGAATTGAGATTACAGTCATTTTACAGAGTATTTTACAGAGTTATTATTTTGAGTGTACAAAAATGTTTTAGCATCTGCTTATTCAGCATTTGAAAATTTTCTAAGAATCCGATAATAATTTTTTAATCTAAGATTTATTTTAGAATTTTTCTATTAGAAAAGTGCTCAGAATGAGAAAATTTTTTATGGTTTGAAAATCATAGAATTTCAATTTTTTTTTAGAAAAGATGTATATGAATCTGAGCATTTGTGGAGTCTGCGCATTTTTCTGTATCAAATATGATATAAAATTTAAGATTTTTATATATAAAAACGTGTATTCTGGATACTTTTCTAATTTCAAATGTTTCAGCATTGGGATTTTTGTCTTTATGAAAAATATTAGAGAATCTAGGAATTTTTCAAAACAAAATTGCCTCAAAATCTGAGAAATTTTGTATATCATTTATGTATATTTTGGTACTTTCTTTTTTTTAAGTTTTTTTTTTTGAAATCCTAAACTTCAGAAAACACTTTTAAAAATTTCTTTAAATTTAAGATTTAAGCCGTGTTTAGTTGAGTTGTGAGATAGAAGATTTCTTATATATTTTTAATAAGCAGAAAGAGTGTGATCAATTTTTGATATAAATCTTCTGTCGAAAATTCTGAGACTTTTTCTTTGATAAAAGTGATCGCCATTTCAACAGACCGACGAAATGAAAGACAGACGAACATTGCTAGAATGTCGTAGAATCGATCACTGATCAATAATATATAAATTGAATGGGATTTCAGACCGATATTTCGATGAGTTACAAACTGAATGATAAACTTATATATACCCTCTACCACTAATTGTAAGTGGAGGGTATAAAAACTACTTAAAATCTGAAACGATTTCTATAGAAAATATGTTTCCAAATCTAAGGCTTTTCTGCAGGAAAAATGTCACCGAATGTGTGACCTTTCTACAGAACAAATTTCCTTTTTTCTTTGGAAAAAAATTCTTAGAAACCGAGACTTTAGCTATAGATACAATTTTTCAGCAACTCAAAAATCTATACTGTGTACTAGAGTGTCCCTAATTTTGCAAATGTTTGAAATGTTGAGACGGTACCCGCTAATTTTTTTCCATTTGACTTAAAGAGAACTCAGGAAACATTTTACGCCCTTACGACCACACCATCCCTACACGACGGGGCCTTAAAGAGCGGGGCCTTAAAAATCATTTTTCCATACAAACCAAAAAAAAATTATTTTGATTTTTAATTTTTTGTTATTAATTATTATATTACTTGGTTATTCACGACAAAAAATTTGATTTTGGTGGGATATTTTTATTAATAAAAAAAAATAATTAAATTAAAATTACTTTAAAATAGTGCGGTTAACCGTTAACTAGCAAACCCTAGTCTTGAGAATTTTAAAAACTGAATAACTCAAAAACTGTTGCTCGGCTTTCGCATATTTTGCGGTCTTGTTCTACGAGTCAATAGCTAGAAAAATGTTTTTGGACTTCTTGTCGAGTTGGCCAAGATTTTACCAAGATATTACACTCAAAATAATAACTCTGTAAAATACTCTGTATGACTGTAATCTCAATTCAGCAGATATTTAACAGAATTTTCTATCAAAATACAGATTTAAAGAAAATTCTTTGCATTTTGCTGTTATATTACTTTTAACATTGTAATCTTTATTTTACAAATAATTTACAGAGTTTTCTGCTAAAATACTGATTTGAACAAAATACTTTAAATTTTTTGTAACCAAAAAAACTATGTTTTGTCTGTATTTTTACTTATTACTAGGGCAAGTACTTTCATTAAAGTGCATGTTTTTACTCAGCACTCCAAACACAACATAAATTAATTATCTATCCGAATTTGCAATAAAATGGCATCGATTTGTTGTTGCATATTTTTGCATATTTTGGTATAAATGCATATTTTTGAATATTTTCATATAAATTGCACATTTTTCAATTTTTATCAACATTTTTTCAAAAAACCATTTCAAACCTTAATATAATCCAAAACCGATATACTTTTTCTTCAAAAAAAATATTATTTTCTTATCGAAATGATATTCTGAGGCATTTCTTATAGTTTCTGAAAATAAAATTTTTAGATTCTTAAAAAAAGTATTAAATTTTCCTATTCTGAAACATTTAACTATCCGAAAAGAAAAAAATTCTTCGAATTTAAAAAAATCTTACAGGAAAATTGTCTCAGAAATGCCTAAACAACAACTTTTGCCATTCTTCTGGTCAGGTTGGTATTGAATTTTAGCGAAAATTTTAAACTCAAAATAATTTTACACCCAAAAAAATATAAATTTTTTAACAAAAATTACTAAAAAAAGTATTTAACTCAAAATTAAATATTCTTAGTAAAAATGTTTAAATATTTTTTTACGTCCAATTCGAATTGAAATTTTCTACTTGTTTATTTATAAAATTCGTTCCAGTAATATTTTTTGACTCAAAGAAAAAAACTTCTAAAGAAAATTTTTTAATTAACATTTTTTTATAACAAAATGTGTCAATAAAAAATATTTTCTTATTAAAGGCTTTGTCCACTTAAAAAAAATATTTGTTTAATATTATAGAGGGCAAAAAAGTGTGAAAAAATCTAATTTATGTTAACAAAAGCTCTTTTTTAGTAAAAGTAATAAACTTTTAGAGCATATTTTTTAAATTTTAAGTGCATATTTTTGATTTTTAGAAGCATATTATAAGAACATATTTTCGATTTTTAGATGCATGAAAGTATTTGCCCTACTTATTACTATGCTATTTTAATTTCATTGTTAAAACAGAGTGTTCTGTAAAAACAATTGGGGTTTTCACAATAACGATTAAATTTGCCTTTTTTAGTTGGGTATTTGGCAAATTTGCCATTTTACTAAACGTCAAGTATTTGCCACCATTTTTTCTTTACATATCGTGAGCGCACTTTTCGTTAATAATTTGCACAAAATAACTTTAATTAACTTTTTACATTCACAATTTTAAAATAAACACAAAAAATGTGTACAGTGACTCAAAGTAATAATGGAACAGCATATATTTGTTAGAAGTTCTTTAAAGGAAAAGTTATCAATACTAAACCTGATTATTATCAATCAACTATTTTTGAAAAAAGTACTATATAGGGTTTTTTCCAAGCTTTAATTTAAGCTTGATATCGTCCAGATTGAGCAAATATTAAATGAGATACGAGGGTCGCACTGGAAAATGAAATTATTTGTAGATGTTTTTTTGAAATTTTTTTAAAAATATTTCTAAGTCGATTTCTTCCAAGTTCAAACATTAAAAATTTAAAAAATTATCCAATAATTTTTATTTAGTTATTAGCTAGTTTTTACAACAACCCAAACAAAAAATGAAATTTTTTAAATACAGTGTAAGAAATCCGCATTTTTTTACCTCCAACTCGTTTGACCACCAATTTTTTGTAAACAAAGAACAATTTTAATTATTCTTATATCTCATTACTATATACTTAGGTGTACTCAAATTAATAAACAATAAAATATGTTCTTTGTTTACAACAAATTGGTGGTCGAAAGAGTTGGAGGTCAAAAAATGCGGATTTCTTCTATTGTATTTAAAAATTTCATTTTTTGTTTGGATTGTTGGAAAAACAAGCTGACGACTAAATAAAAATAATTGGGTAATTTTTTAAATTTTTAATGTTTAAACTTGGAAAAAATCGACTTAGAAATATTTTTAAAAAAATTTCAAAAAAATATCTACAAATAATTTCATTTTCCATTGCGACCCTCGTATCTCATTTAATATTTGCTCAATCTGGACGCTATTAAGCTTAAATTCAAGCTTGGAAAATTTTCTATGTAGCACTTTTTTCAAAAATAGTGGATTGATAACAATCAGGTTTAGTATTTAAAACTTTTTCTTTAAAGAACTGCTAAAGCCCACTTCAGACTATAATACTGAGTCGTAAGAAAATACGTATCTTAAATAATACGAAATTTTCTCCGCTTGTCAAAAAATCTTTTAAAAAATCCTTTGCGTATTTACACCATCACATCTTAAATATTATCAAAATAAATACAACCCTGATCTTATGAAAAGCGTATACGTTTTCTCATTTTTAGAGAAATTTCTAAAAATGAGAATACGTATCCGCTTGTCATTTTTCAATCCGTATTTCTCTTGGTTTTATACCGATTTGTGTTTACACCATACTATTTTATAGGTTTTACACAAAATTTTGACAGATATTATTACAAATATTATGGTCTGAAGCCACCTTAACAAATATACGCTGTTCCATTATTACTTTGAGCCACTGTATGTTTCTTTTTGTATAAATGTTTTTGTTGCCGCGTTCGAAATTTCAGCATAAACAATCACAGCTGTTGTTATTATTACGTTTTTTTTTTTTATTTGCACAATGGCATTTTGTTTTTAGACAAGGTTTGAGTTGTGCATTTTAAGAAAAATATGCCACATTCAAATTGGCATTTTTTTTTGACGTTTGGCACATTTGCCAAATACCAAACTAAAAATGGCAAATTTAATCGTTACTGTGAAAACCCTAAATGTTTTAAGTATTTTTTTTTGTCTGTATTTTTTTTTTTTTTCTTTTGAGAAAAAGTTGAAAAAGTACCAAAAAAAAAACAACAAAAAATAAAGTCCAACAATATATAAAAACAGAATTAAAACTCAACTCATAAGGTACAATGCAATTTAGTAATATTTCTAAAAATTAGAAATACGAAATATAAATTTAAACCTAACGGACATTTTTCAAGACTTGAAAAGTCCTACTAAGGGTTGCAACTCTGAGAAAATCGACTACAGTGTAAGAAATTACAACTGTGTTAGAAAAAGTTAAAAATAGATTGATTAAGTTCGTGCTAAAAGTAACATATGGCTGATGAAATCTATATATATAAAAATGGATGTGTGTATGTATGTGGGTATGTATGTATGTGTGTATGTTCCGTATGGACTCGAAAACGGCTGAACCGATCTTGATGAAATTTTCAGGGAATATTCAGAATAGCCTGGGAAGTAACACTGTGCAGTCAGATTTTTGATTTTCTGTGGGCGGAGGGGCGTGGCAAAATCGAATTTTCACATTGCACCACTAATGACATCTATATATAAAAAACGGATAGACCGATTTTGATGAAATTTAAACCAAAGATAGTACTAACTGAGTACTAACTATATGCCAAATTAGAGCGTGATCGGACAAATGGGCGTAAAATAACATGATTTTTGCCTGTGGGCGGAGGTGTGGGCAAAATCGAATTTTTACATTGCACCACTAATGATATCTATATATAAAAAACGGATGGACGGATTTTGATGAAATTTTAACCAACGATAGTACTAAGCAAGTACTAACAATGTGCCAAATAAGAGCGTGATCGGACAAATGGGCGTAAAATGCCATGCCCCTTTGTATTGAGTTGAATGTTATTTCTGCATGCTCCACAATAACGCACAAACTGTTGATTCGATTTTAATTAAATTTTCAGCACTGATAGTGTTAACCGAGTGCGGAACTATAGGCTCTGTTATACTACGATTGGAATGCTTAAATGCCACGCCCCTTTGTACTATACTGGACTTTGTTTGCCTGTTTCGCAATCACGCAAAAACAGCTGATTCCCTTGACATTTTAACTACATACAGTATAAGAGTGTTATTGGAAAAAGGGATCAACATTGCAACGCCCTATGTACTATACTGAACACGATTGAACAAAGAGGCGTAAATTGCCACGCCACTTTGTTTTATACTGAACGTTATATCTGCCTGTTTTGAAATCACGCAAAAACGGATAAGCCGAATCTGTCACTACTGATAGAACTAACCGAGCGGGAACTGTAGGTCATATGTAGGGCGCGATTCGACAAAAGGGTATAAAATGTCACTCCCGTTTTTCATAAATAAAAAGTTATTTCCTCCTCTTTCGCAAATTTGCAGCACAGATAGTACTAATAGAGGATGCAGAACAGGGATGAAATAAAGCAATTTCATTTTGGTATCAAAAATGATTTTAAATTGTACTTTTTTGACCATAAATGTACTTTTTTTAATTTTATTTAATTTTATTTCAAACAACAAAAAATAGTAATTATAGTTCGTTATTTTTTTTTACAGAAAACGCAAAGTATTTAGCTCGGAATTTAAAAGTGCATTTTTTGGCAACAAAAACATGGCAATTGCCTTATGTGAATTAACAGTTTTATTAAATTTCTCCCGAGGAATAGTTTTTGTCTTAAGTAATTTTTTCATATCTCTCATCGTTTTCGAGATATGTTAAAAATGTAAAGTATTTGGCGTTTGACCGCTATTTTTTCAAAAACGACTCTGGCAAAGATTTTGATTTTCGTCAAAATATAGTAGTGGGGCACCCCAGATTCATAATCAAAAAAGACATTAACAGAGTTCGCAAATTGAGGTTAACGTTGGTTCGGAGAGGCGTAAAAATTAATCTGATATTCATTAGACCATACATCAATATAAATAAAACACTTTTAAATTTAAAAGAGTTTTCCAGGAATAACCAAATTTCAATTAGTAGAAAATGGGGAAAAATAAATGCAAGAAAAAAATTTCAATAAAAAATTTAGTTAAAATTCGTTCAGTTTTGAAAATGTATCAAATGAGTCGCGGGCGTATCAACGTATTTTTGAACATTAAATAGTATCAAAAAAAGTACATTTGTATCAACAATTCCATCCCTGATGCAGAATGGAACTTTAGACCATCACGATTCGATAAAAATGCGTTAAATGGCATGTCCCTTTGTACTATACTTAACGTTATGTTTGTCTGTTTCGAAATCACGCAAAAACGGATGAGCCGATTTTGTTGAGATTTCTGTATAGATAGTGCTAACCGAGGTTTGGTTCCACAAAGGTTAATAGCTGGACCCGGACCTGTGCATTAATTTTGTCCGACGCTATATATAAATTAAGATGCAATATAAAACAGTTTTTTCTTAGGGCCAGCAACGCGGACCGGGTATAGCTAGTGTGATATAATTCTCGTCCTCTTTTTCGCCTTAATGTACGTTTAAATAGCTGATTTTAATCTTACACACCTACAGCGAAAATCGAAGAGTGCTGACGAAGGAAGGGTGGCTTCTTCCGAAAGCTGTCGACATCTCCACTAAGCCTGTGTTGTCAATTAATTTTTTCAGATTTTCTCATTGTACAACAAAAAATAATTATTTCTCAGAAATAACACTGCGTGACAAAACTAACCACTATTTTAGAAAACAAGAGGTACGACCATCATTTCAATATATTTCGGACATGCTGAATCGAATGGCGTACTCCGTTTTTCGATGTATGGTACAGTTTTCTTGTAAAATGTCATTAAAGATTGGCTGATTTTCAGCTGCTTTTTTAACAAAAAAAATTCCAAAGCTAATGATTTTTAAATTTTATGGCATGGAAAACAAAGATATAACTTGTAGCAATATTTCTAATATAAATTTGGTTTAAAGCTTTTCATCTTAACCCCTTTAATTCGCGGATTTCTTAATTTTTTTAAGTTTTCACGAAATTGGTCTCTGATAAAAAACTTGCATTTTGTGGATCATTAAGGCGTCCATGACACTACGAATAGTGGACAAAAAACATCTATGTTATATGGACCATCATGAAGAAAATCGCGAAAAACCGTTTTTTTGTATATGGCAGCATCACTTTAGGAGATGATTTGAGGCTTCATCTTTTAGTATATAATGTGGGAACCTTAAACAATGAACTGACCCAAAATTTGTCCAAAAAAGTTTTCATTTGCAAAAGTTATCTTAACAAAAACTATAGTTATTGTATTGCAAACACTGAAATAATAGTTTTTGTTAAGAGAACTTTTGCAAATGAAAACTTTTTTGGCCGAGTTTTTGGTCAGTTAGTTGTTTAAGGTTCCCACATTATATACTAAAAGATGGAACCTTAAATCATCTCGTAAAGTGATGCTGGCATATACAAAAAAACGGGTTTTCGCGATTTTCATCATGATGGTCCATATAACATAGCTGTTTTTTGTAATCTATTCGTATTGTTAGGGATGCATTTTTGATTCATTAAAAGCAAGTTTTTTATCAAAGACCAATTTGGCTGGTAATTTCGCGAAAACCTTAAAAAATGAAGAAATTCGCGAATTTAAGTGCTTAAATTGAAAAGTTTTAAACCAAATTTGCATAAGAAATGTTGCTACAAGTTCCATGTCAACAAATTTTTTTGTTAAAAAACTGGCTCGAATTCAGCTAATTTTTAACGACATTTTGCAAGAAAACTGTACCATACATCGAAAAACGGAGTACGCCATTCGAATCAGCATGTCCGAAATATATAGAAATGATGGTCGTAACTCTGGTTTATTTTTTAGTGTTCCGCAGTGTAATTAATGTTTATTAAACATCTTATGCATAGAAAATAACAAGAAAGTGCTTATTTTTTGGTTTTCTTGATTATGATTATGAGATTTTTTGGTAAATTTACAGATTTTTATTTCGACTGTGTTTTCAGAATTTTTTTTTTAAACGTTGAACTTATTAAAATAAGTTTATCTACGGTTAAAACATTTTAAATACAGAATTTATTTAAATTTTTTTAAGTCTCTTTTTAAATGTGTTTAAGCGGCGGCATAAGATAGTTTTGAAAACTCGTTACTTTTTCGAATAAATAAAAAACTTTTCCTAAGATTTGCTTACAATTTGAATATGAAAAGACTTACCTTTTGTTAAAATGAGATTTGCGGTAGAAAATTATAATCCAAAATTGTAATGAAGTTTCCAAATCATTAGGATTTGAATATTTTTAATTGATTCTGAGTAATTTTGTAATTTTTTGCAATTAATTTGTTTTTTATTTTTAAATCCAATAAAAATATCACACTGTGTTTTTTTTTTTTTTTTTATTTTTAAGATTATTTTTTTAAAAAAATTTTGTTTTAAATTTTGATTATTTTTAAAATTTAGAGTAAGTTTTGTTTATTTTAATATTTTAATAAAATCTTTTTAAATTTTAGAAAAAAAAAATATTATTGGCAAGCTTTTATTGATTTGTTAATATTTATTTTTTAAAGCGTATAAAGTTAAAAATATTTTATTTTTATTTAAAATGTTAATTTTAAAAAGGTTTTTAATTTTTATTTTATTTTTAATTATTATTAATAAAAAAACTGTTAAGGCTTAAGACACTTTATTTGCGGCACGTATTGTTTTTTTGTTTTATTTTTAGTTAATAAAATTTTAAAATTTTATTTTTATTATTATTAAAAAAAATTGGCAAGATTTGAGTGGTGTTTTTTATGTAAATTTTTAAAATATTTTTGTTTTGTAATTGTTAATAATTGCTTGAATGAATTTTTTATAAAATAATTTTTTTAATATAAAAAGGTACAATTTATAATTTTTTATATTTTGTTTTTATAATTATTTGCTTTTGTTTATAAATTTGACTTTTTTTTGTAAATTTTTATTACTTTTTTTTTGCAAAAACAAAAATTTTGTTTACTTTTTTTTTTGTAATTCACTTGTGTTTTTGTTAAATTTGTTTTACAAAGTTAATTGGTAAATTTTGTTTTTTTTTACTTTTTAAAAAAATTCGAAATAATAATTTTTGTTGTTTTTTCAAAAAGTTCTTTTTCTATAACGCGTTGCACGCACATTATCCGTCAACGTGCAATCAACAAATAACGTTACACAAATTGTGATTTTTCCACATTCGGTAGTTGTTGTTGCAGTAGTACATGTATGTAAGTGGTGGCAGCAGCAGCACCAGTGGTAGTGGTTGGTGGTAGTAGCATGTATTTTTTTTTTTGTTGCGCGCTGCTGTTTTCAATTTCAAACGTAACAAAAAAAAAAAAAGATTTTTACAGATTTTTTTTAATTTTTCAAAACCGTTGAGTTTTCACGATCGATGTTGCCACTTTTACGTTTAACACACAAAAAAGTGCGTTTTACTAAATTGTTTTTGTTAAATTTTAAATTATTATTTAGTTAATACAACAAATTTCAAAATTTTGTTTTCAGTTTTTCAAAATTTTATTCCAAAAATGTGTTTTTATTCCAATTGCGTTGTTTTAGAAAACCTTTTAGGTTACTTAGGTATTTTAACAAAGTTCTTTGTTATTTTATTTTTACAAATTTCCATAAAAAAAGCTAAGCTTTTTGTTTAAATTTAGCATTAAATTGCAATAATAAACAAAGTTACAAGTGGTGTTTAACAAGACAACAAAAATATTTTTTTATTAACAAAAAAATTTAACACACAGACGCGTACGGTTCTGACGTTGAACCGTTACTGCTTTAACAGATACTAATGGTATCAGCAACCTTTCTAAATAGAATAAGCCCACCATATACCACACTCATACATCGACAGAAACTCCAACACTTAACAGAAAATCCCAACAAAAAATATTTAAAAAACAACAACACCTCTCCATGCTCTTTCTCTCAATAAAACAAAAAAAATACATTTCCAAAAATATTTTCTCTCTCTCTTAGAGATGGTAATTTTGGTACTTTTTGTGTTGGTACTTTTTAAGAAGAAAATCCTTCTCGTGGGTGCTCAGATCAGGAAAGTCAATAAACACTCTTGAAAAAAACGGTTATTGACAACTGTAGGGTCCATTTCCAAATAAAAATAAATTTCATGCTTCCAAAACAAATAATGTTACCACAACCGAGGTAGGCGCATTTAAGAGTGGATACGCAAACGGTACCATAATTATGGGAGACCTACGACATTCAAATCTGCTCATGGGCTTCGCGATGGTTGAAAAAGTCAGCGATGTTATCTAACTTGGAAGTTGCGTCAAGTTTGAATGAGAATTGAGAATTCTGACCTTTTACAAGGGAAACTTATTTTTCAAAAAGCTTAAAATTGCGATAACTCGAAAACTATGACTCGAAAAACAGACCTTGTATGTGTGAACCCCCATTGACCCTAACTTTGGATCCAAAAAAGATGGCATTCCCGAAAATTTAAAAATGCTCATATCTTGTTAAATATTTCCGACACAATAACAGGTACAAAAGCATTTTTGTAGATTTAAAGTTATCCAGTTTTTTAGATTCTTAAAACCACATTGGGCCCGTAACATCACGTATCTCAAAAACTAGACAAAGTGGAAAGAAAAGGAAAAAAAAAATGATCTAAAACTATGATTCTTATGGGCCCCAACTGAGCCTAGGTCAATCTGGGTCTGGACCTATTGGGGCCGAACCCAATGAGTTCTTCACCCAGATGGGTCCTTAAATGTGTATTAACTAAATTGAAAAAAAAAAAAACGTTTTCGCTATTAAAGTAACGTCAGTTTGAAGCTCTTAACTGCTTTTATCTCCATAAATGCAGAAAAATTGGAAACAATTTGTCATTGAATAATTTGAAACCATGTTAAATACAGAGACTTCAAACAGATTCGATAAGATAGAAGAACTTACGATTCCTAAAGATGCACTTGAAGTTTTTTGCTATAACAGATCGCCAAGAACAGTTGGCAACGTTCACCAATGTACTATAACATGATAATGGTGTATCCTTTATATGGTCGTCGGCGTTCAGGTCAGACCATTCGACTGTCCTGGAACCAGTTACGCGACCTGGTTGCGCCCATAGGTTAAGTTGGATGCGCTTCCGCCATTTGCCGAATTCACTTGGAGGCAATAAGGCCCATTGTGATACCCCTAAATCCACTTCCCTATTGTCACTCTGATACAAGGTTTTACTTCTTGAACCATCCCGATTCTCTGAGGTATTCTGACACAAAGTTCTACTTCTTACACCATCCCGATTCTCTAAGATATTCGGCTAGAGACGTCAATGAGACACCGTTTAGACAATCCAGGTAAAAAAAAATTTTTGCCCCAAATACTTAAGGCAGCTTCTCATTAGACCCGGAAATTCACACAACAAGTGCTCCCCTTCCTCCTCCACTTCCCCACAACTTCAACAATAGTCCCTATCAGGAATTCCCATACGCACGGCCATCGGGATAACCGTCCGTTTGCCAAAAGTAAGAAGACTTTTTGTAATCTTGGGATTTGGCAGTGGCCACAGGGTTCTCGATATCCTACACGTAGTCAGTGATATCCACCTGTCTTTTATCCTCAGATATCCAATCGATTTCGTTCATCAATTTCACTATAGGAACCTAGATTTCAGGTTCTACACGTTCCACACCGATTCCGAGCCAATTCTCTCACATGCATCAGACAATTCGTTTCCAGTGACCCCACTATGTCCAGGGACCCAGATTAGCTTGACTGTGTGCTGACTGACGGGATTGTGCCCGAAACTTGGCACAGTGCTCACTTCAGTGCATACGCCAGTTAAATTGAAATCCCTTACAACGATTATTGCGGGGGATCTCAGTATGTTTATCTGATAAGCATATCATATTTATCTGATAAGCATATCATATTTATCTGATAAGCATATCAGCAGGATATTTGTTCATTCGGAATTCCGAACGGTTCAGTTTGGATCTCAGTAAGGCCTCTTGAGCATACTTTCCTATCTCATTATCTTCCTCTTCTCTGACCACCTTTTTTATTTAAACAAGGGCAGATCTAGCCCTATCTCTGTATTGTCCTCTCCTCTCACCCCCTCTTTTTTGTTATTCATGCAAGGAGGGATCTAGCCCTTACAGGCGGCACCGCGATACTTCTGGGTATTTGTGCCAAGATCAATAAATTTAAACCTACTAGACATCAGAACAGATATGGGTAAGCCAGCAATATATCCTCAGAATTAAGAACCGTTTGCTGATCCTTTAGACAAAGCCGATACAAAGAAGATGTAAAAAGGTTTTAAAAAGGTTTAAATACTTTACAATGTTCTAATGTCTCTTTTTGGTGTAATTAAGAATACTGACATATGATAGTGGCGCGATTAGTGCTTCGGATTGTCGTAGACCCCCTAAGTTCTCCCACAAGTTTAAGAAGTATGTCCTCTCCAAACCCTTAATCATAATCGAGGAGAAAACCATGAAGTCTGTCGTATCCAAATCATGGTTAAGACGGAGGACCAATTCATCCCACAATAGGGTTCGGGTCCGATCATAGAAGTAGCGGAGGCATTCCTAACAAGCTCATCCACTATCTCAATACCCTCAAAACCTTTATGACGAGGGATCCAAGAAAAGGTTATATTGTTTTGCCCGGCCAGCTGTTGGAAGGCATCAAAACACTCTACTTTTAGTTCAGATTTAAAGATTTAAATATGGGTACCCTTCACATCCTTTGTAATATTGACTTTGGCGCATATTATAATTACCTAAATTTAAGCCTGAGATACTGTAGACCGCCTACCAATGGGTTCGAGCTGGTTTTTGGGCCGTAAACACCAGCTCCCACCCCAAAGATAATTTTTGATCAGTCAGCATCCCAATCTGATCTACTCGGTATCAAGATCTCAAATTTCCGTCCAAAGCTAAGCACAGAGCTTTTCTTATCCAATGGCATATCCAAGTTTTCCTTAATTTCTATTGAAGAAAGGATATTAGAGTGCTCACTAAGTTGCAAGAGTCAGAGTAATCAATATTCATCCTACGCGCAGCCAAAAATGCCGAAAGTGCAATGTTACTGTCTTCCTCCACCACGCACTGAGATCCCTCGCAATAATTGTTGTAGCGGACTCCAATGTTACTGCCGTATGCACCAAAGCGAGCACTGTATCAAGTTACGGGCACAATCCCTTCGTCGAATCAGTCAGCACACTGTCAGGCTAATATGGGACATAGTGGGGTCGCTGGGAACGAATTGGTGGGAGAATGTGTAGAACCTGACATCTCGGTTGCTATAGTGGAATTGATGAACGAAATTGATAGGATATCTGAGGATAGGTTGATATCACTGACTACGTGCAGGATATCGAGAACAATGTGGCCACTGCCAAATCCCAAGAGGAGAAAAAATCTTCTTACTTTTAACAAACGGACGGTATGCCTATTAGTAGAAGTACTTACAGGACACTGTATGATTGGCAAGATGGCCGTGCGTATGGGAATTTCTGATAGGGACTATTGTTGAAGTTGTGGGGAAGTGGAGGAGGATTCTGTGAAGCGCTTGTTATGTGAATGTCCGGGTCTAATAAGATGATGACCTGGATTTACTAAACGGTGTCTCATTAACGTCTCTAGCCAAATATCTTAGAGAATCGGGATGGTTTAAGAAGTTGAACTTTGAATCAGAGTGGGAGTAGGGATGTTGAATTACGTGAATGGGCCTTATGGCCTCCAAGTGAATTCGCCAAATGGTGAACGCCCATCGGGCGCAATCAGGTTGCGTAGCTGGTTCCAGGGCAGTCGAATGGTCTGACCTGAACGCCGACGACCATATAAAGGCTACACCATGATCATGTTAGAGCAAATTGCACAAATGCATTGGTGCACGTTGCCAACTGTCCTTGACGATCTGTTATAGCAAACAACTTCAAGTGCATCTTTAGGAATGGTAAGTTCTTCTATCTTATCGAATCTGTTTGAAAACTCTGTATTTAACATGGTTTCAAATTATTCAAGGACAAATTGTTTCCAATTTTTCTGCATTTATGGAGATAAAAGCTGTTAGGAGCTTCAAACTGATGTAAATTAATAGCAAAAACGTTTTTTTTTTCAATTTAGTTCATACACATTTAAGGATCGACTTGGGTAAAGAACTCATTGGGTTCGGCCCCGATAGGTCCAGACCCAGATGGGCCTAGGCTCAGTTGGGCCCCTTAAGAATTATAGTTTTAGATCAACATCTTTTTTCTTTTCACTCCACTTTGCTTAGTTTTTTAGATACATGAATTTAGGGGCCCAATGTGGTCTTAAGAATCTACAAAACTGGATAACTTTAAATCTACAAAAATGCTTTTGTACCTGTTATTGTGTAGGAAATATTTCTCAATTCTCATTCAAACTTGAAGCAACTTCCAAGTTAGATAACTTCGCTGACTTTTTCAACCATCGGCAAAACCCATGAGCAGATTTGGGTGTTGTATGTAGGTCTCCCATATTTATGGTGCCGTTTGCGTATCCACTCTTAAATGCGCCTACCTCGGTTGTTTAAACAGGATTTGTTTTGGAAGCATGAAATTTATTTTTATTTGGAAATGGACCCTACAGTTGTAGGGCCCAAAGATAATTTTTGATCCGTCAGCATCCCAATCTGATCTACTCGTTATCAAGATCTCAAATTTTCGTCCAAAGCTAAGCACAGAGTTTTTCCTATCCAATTGCATATCGAAGTTTTAGTTAATTTCTATTGAAGAAAGGATATTAGAGCGCTCACTAAGTTGCAAGAGTCAGAGTAATCAATATTCACCATACGCGCAGCCAAAAATGCCGAAGATCTGACGAAAATGTCAGAGGTTTTGCACCTAAAATGTGTTCTTGGACGAATGTAAGGCAGGTTTTTTAGCACCATTGATTAGAGTACCAGACAGATGATATACCTTGCCAAGTTTTGCCGTAACATCACTATGCATAGTTTTCGGCCACCAGATTATGGAAGCGTACTTTATGATCGGTTTAGCAATCATCTTGTAGACTACATCACTTCCTCCTTATTATTATCTTCTCCGCTTATAAAGGTAAAACAACGGAATCACCTTCTTTATTGGATCCCTGTTAGCTTACCTCTATGCAGCTCCCTGAGCGGGAGGGAAAGGGCCATACAGCTGCTGCAAACGCGCATACTGCTAAACTAATATTAGATGAACCGGTTATGGAAGTTTATAGCACTGAAACTGTCGTAAGGGAGATGTTGGGGAAGCCAGTCCGGAATGTATAAGACCTTTCCATCATTCGGGCTTCATATAGCCCGAATTTTTTGGTTGTGAAAACAGAACTTTTGTTTAGAAACAAAAACTTAAAAAAATTCTATCGTCACAATCGATTAGTGCGAAATTAATTTCTGTTTAGTACCTTGCGTAACTAAAAAGTACATTTTTATTTTTCAAACTACAACAAAATTGAGCATATTAAGGTATTCATCTCTACTTCGCTCTCTCTCTCTTGATTTCAATTTTACCAACACTATGTCAAATCATAAATGTAGATAAATTTACGGATAAAAAATGTAAACTCTATCGAATGAATGCATGGTTGAATGAAACCACGTGCAAAACTTCATTTCGTGTTTTTTTTTTTTGTTTCTTCCTCTTCTTCTTTGTTTTCATTTTGTTTTGTTATTACCAGTTTCGTCCGACTCATTTTATGTTATCAACAACAAAAAATAAAAAAATAAATCTCTTGTATGGTGTAGTATCTCGTATATTATCTTTAATAACACCAACAACTCAGCTTATTGTGTAGTGTTGTTGTTGTTGTTCCTCTTATAATAAAAGTTTATTTTTTTTTTATTTCTGCGTGGGTTTTTTTCGCTTCTAATTGCACGCTATATGCCAATGAGATCAGAGTGTTTTGTTTAATTTTTTGTTGTTGTTTATATCATCTTGATGTACTGTAGGCGCCTCCTACTTTTTTTTGGTGTTTTAGTTTTTTTGTTGCTGTGTATTTTTTATGTTAATGATTTAGAGCAGCGACAGGCAAACACATACTATCATATTTTGTCTTTGTGTGTGTAACATGTAGCACTCTCATACTCAATGCACTTAAAGAAACTTATGGTAAAAATAATAATACATTTAACTATTTAAAAAATAAAAAAGATAATAAATGACATTGGTTAAAATGTCTAGCAATGTAATATTTAGTGAATAGTGACAAACTAAGCATTCTAGTTTACCAAAAAAATGTTCCTTAAACAAGAATTTGACATTAAAATTCTTTATTGATTATTTTTCTAAGTATATTTTAAGCAAGAAGAGAGGAGAAAATTGTGTTTTTTTGATTTTGTTTAATGAGTGAGAGCATGTAGGTGTGAGAGTAAAAACGCCGCGTAGTGCTTTTGCCTGTCGCTGATTTAGAGTGTACATTACAAGGGCTGTTTTAATTAATTTTGTATGTTAAAATTCAATTGCAATTAAATTTTGTTTTGTAAATGGAAAATGTCCACCTTTTATGGACTGAGTACTTGTTGCACTTACACTCCAAAAAAATAGTCAGTCGGTCATTCAATTAAAAGAGTTTTAATAAAAAATCAAAAATGTGTGCAATATTTTTTTTGTGGAATATTGTTTAGGGCTTCCAATACGATCTCGGTATTTTCGATATTGGGCGAAACTTGGGATTTCTGATTTTCAATCCCTGGATTTCTGTATTTTATTTTTATACCCTCCAACTACAGTATTAGGGTATACTCACTTTGTCTTTCCGTGTGTAACGCATCGAAATATCGGTCGGGGACCACATAAAGTACATATATTATTGATCAGTGATCGAGTTTAAGACATTCTAGCGATGTCCGTCCGTCCGTCTGTTCGTCCGTCTGTAGTTAACACGATACAGTCCAAAATAAAAGAGCTAGACTCCTCAAGTTTTGCACGAATATGTCTTATGGTCCTAGGCAGGTTAAGTTCGGAAATGGGCAAAATCAGACCAGTGGGAAAAAGTTCCCCATTAAAGAACTAAACCAACCTCTGAAAAAAATGATTTTTTTACATGATTTTTTGTATTTTTGTTTAACAAATTCAAAATTTTTGTGCTACAAGAAGTTCAAATTCCTGCATTTGGACCCTAAGAATTATAATTATTTTGGTCCGCCCCCCACCTTTTATTGGCGTAGAATAAAAAAAAAAAAATTGATAAACTTGCATTTCTTTAGTGCAAAAAGCATAAAAATGAAATTTTGAACACATATTTGAGAGAAA
Organism: Pegoplata infirma; assembly: GCA_963921195.1. Classification (NCBI taxonomy): domain Eukaryota; kingdom Metazoa; phylum Arthropoda; class Insecta; order Diptera; family Anthomyiidae; genus Pegoplata; species Pegoplata infirma. The sequence goes on from OY992539.1 coordinate 58,389,092, forward strand.
ATTCGTCCCCCCAATGACCACGCCCCCCAAAAAAAAAATAAAACGCCCTTGCATTTTTTGCATATTAGAAGGTTTCAAAATATTCGGCACAGCCGAATTTAACACTCTTACTTGTTTTTACTATTTTTAATTTTCAAACATTTTTAAAAAATGTGAATTTTGTGAAACAAACATATTTGACAAAAGTTTCTTCTTTTCCCGTTTTTTTGTGAAAACAAAATCTGAACCGTTTGCGAGATGTAAAGCTTGCAAAACGATTCTAACAACTAATGGTGTTTCGACGAAAGGGATTTTGACATATCTTATCTTACCTCATTAAGTTTTTTGAAGGTTTATAAAGTAAAGCTGCAAAAAGTTAATAACGGTGAGCCACGACGAAAGGTTCGAAAGATAACCGAATGCCGATATCCTTCACAGGAGGACTCTACTTGCAGTTATTGACCGGAAGACTGCTTTCGATGGTTTTAATTTTTCGCAGTTTACAATTTTAACAGATCTTCCCAAATCTTTATGAACGTTTAAAGATTTCGGGATCCCGAAAATTGTTTTCCAATCCCAAATACCGAAATTTAGAAAAACAAATCCCAAAGGCTTAATATGGGTAGGGAAGAGACGGGCACATTCGCCACTTTTTTTTTAAGTGCTGTAAAACCTAAAACAGTACACAGAAAAAAATATGGAGGAAACAAATTTGAGTAATCACTTGTTTAATTTTTTAAAACAAATTTGAGTAATTTTTTAATTGACGCAATTAAAAATTTACTCAAAAATTGAAAATAAAATTTGAGTAAATAATTTAATACAAATTTAATATTTTTTTTTATTTTTTATTTTTTCTCTTGGTGTTTTGAATTCTCATTTAGTTTATTGTTTTTTGTATATGTATATGAAAGTTTGAAATCATCTTTATAAAATTTTACTTTGTCTTGAAGACATATGTAAGTATATTTGGTAAAGTTTGTAAAAGCAATTTTTTTGGAAAAAAAAATTAGAAACTTTTTAAACTTTTTAAAAAAATAATTTGATACATTTTGAGTAAATTTTTACTTGACACAATTAAAAAGTTACTTAAAAATATTAAAAAATTTTAAGTAAAGATTTAATTGTGTGAATTAATAATTTACTCAAATTTTTTATTAAGCATTTAATATTTTTTTATTAAAAGTTTACTCAATACTATTAAATCGTTTACTGGTGGAAAATTGAGTAATTTTTTACTCAATAGTATTAAAAATTTACTCAAATTTTTTTTTTATTTTTTTCTGTGTAGACTTTTATTATTAAATTCAGAAGAATTTTTTACTAAATACAGTAGACTTTTTTACTAAATTCGTTTTTGGTTTTTAAATTTTTAAAAACCAGGGCTTAGAAGGCAGGGCTTAATATTAGAAAAAATTTTAAATTTGTTTCAAGTTGCCTTGATTAAATATTTATCAAATTAAAACGGAATGCACCACAATCTCAAAAATTTCCATTTTTGTAAATTTTTTTATGGACTATCGATAATTTTCAGAACCCGTTCTGAAATTTTCGTTTTTTTTTTTAATTTTGTAATTTGCTATTTTCTTGTTTCAACACAGCGGATGAGTATTAAATATTTGCATAAATGTTACTCAAACGCTATGTTGAAACTACAAAATTGTTATAAAATTTAATATTCAAATGCGATTTTATCGAAAAAAAACGCAAAACATCAAAACTTAACAAAAAATTTATGAAGTGGCCGGATTTTTGATAAATTGCCTTTTTTTAATAAAGGGACATTTAAGAACGGGTTCTGAACATTTTTGAAAATTAAAGCTTTTAGGAGGCGTGGATAAATATTGAAAAAATGATAAAATTTGTGGCGAGTGGCCTTGATTAAATATTTATCAAATTAAAACGGAATGCACCATAACCACAAAAATTTACATTTTTGTATAGGCTATCGATTAAAAAATTTCATTTTGAAAAATTTTGAGAATCCGTTTTAAAATTTCCCTTTTTCAAAAAATTTTGGAATTTTTCAAAAAATTTTGAATTTTAACATAGCGGATGAGTATTAAATATTTGCATAAATGTTACTCATACGCTATGTTGAAACAAGAAAATACAAGCAAACTACAAAATTGTTATAAAATTTAATATTCAAATGGGATTTTCTCGAAAAATCTAGATTTTTGATAAATTGGCTTTTTTTAATAAAGATAAACTTAAGAACGGGCGTGGCTTAATATTGCACAAATGGTAATATTTGTTTCGAGTTGCCTTGTTAAGTATTTATCAAATTAAAACGGAATGCACTACAATCCCAAAAATTTCCATTTTTGTATTTTTTTTTTTTGTATTAGCTATCGATTCAAAATTTTTATTTTGAAAAATTTTCAGAACCCGTTCTGAAATATACGTTTATTAAATTATGTAATTTGCTTAAATTTTCTTGTTTCAACATAGCTGATGAGTATTAATTATTTGCATAAATGTTACTCATACGCTAGGTTGAACAAGAAAATACCAGCAAATTACAAAATTGTTATAAAATTTAATATTCAAATGCGATTTTCTCGAGTTGTCTTGATTAAATATTTATAAAATTAAAACGGAATGTACCATAACTACAAAAAATTCTATTTTTGTATAGGCTATCGATTAAAAAATTTTTACTTTGAAATATTTTCAAAACCTGTTCTGAAATTTCCCTTTTTTTTTTAAAATCTTGGAATTTGCTTGAATTTTCTTGTTTCAACATAGCGGATGAGTAATATGTAAATATTTGCATAAATGTTACTCATACGCTATGTTGAAACTAAAAAATACAAGCAAATTACAAAATGTTTTAAAATTTAATATTCAGAACGGGTTCCTAAAATTTCCTTCTCGTAAGTGATAAGAGGTATTTAGTTTTCCCCTAGGTTTGGGCATAAAGGATTTCGATTTAGAATCGATCACTGATCAGTAATACATATGAGGCATTCAACACCAACTGCAAAAAAGAAAAAGAAAAGCCATAGGGGATTCAATAAGATATCATTTCGCACTTAGGTTACTATTAAATAACATAAATAAAATTAAAGTTTTTTCAAAAAGTGGGACTTGTAGGCATGGTCAAATATTGAAAATTTCATAATTTTTTGCCTAATTATCTTTATTTCATATATTTTACAATAATGGGTTATATTACGTATGCGTATGAGTAATATTAACTCTTAAGAATCATTTAAAATAGAGATGTGATAGTGGATGAGTTTTTTTTGACGATCCATATTTTATTTTTTTTACTATCAGTCACGCTCACAAAATTATCGTGCCAGTGACTAATTTTTTTCTACTCATGTGAGCGTGAGGGAAATGAAAAATTGTGTGTGATTAAAATATTTCCTTCGTGAGCATAGGCGATCTTAAAAAAAAACTCACCACCCGCGATAACATCTCTATTTTTAATGTTTATTAAGAGTTAATATTACGCATACATAATGTAACCCATTATTGTAAAATATAATCGTAGTGGAAAGTTCAACAATTTTTTTCTCGAAAACAAGGCAAAAAACATTTCTGAAAATTTAAGAACAGATAGAAACACATCTGAACTATTTTTAAACATGTAAAAAAAAAAATTTTTGATAAATAAAGTTTAAGTTTAAATTTTAAAAATTCAGAACTTCTTCTAAAAATTATAAAGTTTTTATTTTTTTAATCGGTAGCCCATGCAAAAATCTCTTACAAAATTTTTATTTTAAAGGCTTCACTGTGTTCCATTAAATTTGCACAAACATTAAAATAAAGATACAAGGCCCACGTTTTGAAAAAACTCAAATTTTATTTGTGTTATTTAATAGTGCCCTAAGGGTGAATACTTTACAATTGAATTCATATTGACACGACATTCACTTTCTTTTAGACTCTGAGCTCGGTTGTGATATAACGGTACGGTAATGGGGTTTCCCTACTAATCCCTGCCGTTAAACTAATTTGAACTCCCTATGAAATTTATAACATATTGAGTTTTAACATTCCGACAAATCAGAAAGATCGCGCAGCCCCCTAAATTCCAGTGAAGCAAGTCTCTGACCAGGAAGTGCCGGGCAATGCCAGATAAAGTGATCTATAGTTTCTAACTCCTTCTCATCCATGCAACTCCGACAAAAGTCATTTGACGGCGCACTTAACGGCTTAGCGTGCTTTCTATTCCTATTAGGCAGTGTCGAAATATATCCTCTTGAAGCAATATCAGCTCACTGTGGGCGTCTCATTAGCAGAAGGTCAAATCTGTCATCCATCCATGCGCCCATCTCTGATTAGTTTCCGTGGAGGCACAAAGTCCTATATTTTGCTTGCAAGTTTCAGGAGGCATACCAACACATTTAAATTCCGTTGGAACACGTTGCAATTCCTTGGAATGTGTCTGGGCCCTGGGACTCATATGAGTCGTATGCCAAACTGCTTGGCCATCTCATTTAAAGACGAGTGTCAGTTAATAACGGATCTTGTTTTCAGAAACATTGACTCCAGGGACTTGACTGTTGGAATACATGTCAACTGCGGTTGTAGACATTGTAACTTAACAAGTCACACACTTCCTTTATTGCCAGCATGTCTGTCTGCTAAACACTGCAATGATCTGGCTCCTCTGAATAGCTTTGATCCATCTGCGTAAAAATTTATGGAAGCTCCACTATACGGAACGCCAACTTCCTGAATGTAGATGTAATACGAAGAGCTCCAGTAATACACATCGACGCCATTCTCTGTATCTTCGTGATAAAGACACATGTTTCTTTTATCTCTAAAGCAGGCCACCAGACAATGATTCTATACAGCAGAATTAGACGCAACATTGCTGCATAAATCCAGTGAACGACTTTAGGGCTAAAACCCATTCGTTTTCCAAAGACCCTTTTACAGGAATATTAATTAATAGTTGCTTTTCTCAGCCGTTCCTCATTATTACGCCTGAATTTCAACTTCCCATCTAGAAATACTCCAAGATTTTTGGATCCATCTGAGAAGGCAATTTCAGTGCCGTCTTCAAAAAATATCAAAAGCAGGAATCTTATTTTTCCTTGTAAACAATTAACGAAATGGAGACGGCATTGATGAACCCATGTATCACAAAATGGATAGGTCGACTGCTATCATGTCTTGAGGTGACAGTAGAATGGGGACCAGCAAAGGTTACAAGATACGCGTCAAAAGGAACGCCACAGGGTGGTGTTTTGTCACCACTACTCTGGCTTTTAGTAGTGGACCCCATTTTAAAGAAGTTGAAATCGCAAGGGACAACAGTGGTAGCTTATGCAGACGACGTTGTCATTATGTCGTGTGGAAAGTTTTTGGGCACAGTATCGGAACTTTTGGAAGTGTCACTGAGGCAAATGTGGAAATGGGCTAATAATAACGGCCTAAACGTTAACCCTGAAAAAACGGAAATGGTACTTTTTACAAACAGGTAAAAAATAGAGACGTTTAAGGTCGAGATAAACGGAGTTAGAATTCCTTTATCAAACCAAGCGAAATTTTTAGGAATCATTTTAGACAGTAAACTGTCATGGAAACAAAACACCGAAGAAAGGGTCAAGAAGGCATACAACGCCTTCTACGCATGCAAGAAAATGTTTGGCGCAACTTGGTGACTGGAACCAAGGATCACTTACTGGATTTATACTTCTGTAGTTAGACCAATCTTACTGTATTGTGTTATGGTCTAGTATAACGCACTGGAGCGTAATGTGACGCACTTAAATTTTCAGAGAATTCAACGTCTCATGGGTTTATGCATCACAGGCGCTCTGAGAACAACATCAGCTGAATCTATTGACACGCTACTGCACCTGATACCAATTGACATCTTTGCAAAGGAGGAGGCTTATAAGTCCTGTCTTAGTCTCAAAGAGTCAAATTTATTCAGGCAACGCAATTTTGGACACAGTAACATGGACAATTTAAATGATATTGCCACCGATTACAGAGTGCCCAAACTTATTTTCGACCGGAAATACGACCTAGAATTTCCGACTCGAGAATTTTGGTCAAACTGGCAAAACCCCCCAATGAACGCTATTAACATATTCACAGACGGCTTCAAACAATCCATGGGAGTCGGTGCAGGTTTTTCAACGAGTTTGTGAGATTTAGAGAAGACTTTTATCCTTCCATTGGACTCTAGCATTTTCCATGCCGAAATAGTTGCCATAAGCAGGGCAGCTCTACAGTTCGTTGATGAGACAAACAGAGAATTTAACATGTACGTTGACAGCCAAGCTGCTCTAAAAGCTCTTAAAAGCTTTTACATCAAGTCGAAAGTAGTTTTAGAATGTTTCGAGAACTTACAAAGTTTAGGGAGTATGAACAAGGTGAAACTAATATGGGTACCAGGTCACATAGGTATTCAAGGAAACGAGAGAGCGGACGAGCTCGCGAAACAAGGTGCTGATGGTGTTGGTATTTCTGTGCATATTGATCCACCAATCCAGCACTTCAGATCGCTTCGCCACATTCAAAACACTGCAATGGCTAATAGAAAGTAGAGAGAGCTAACAACAAGTGCGATCAGTAGAAGATTGTGGGCATGCTACAATCTAAGAAAAACTGAATACTTACTCTCACTCGCTAGATGGAACTGCCGTGTACTTACTGGAGTAATCACCGGGCACTGCCTAATAGGTTATCATAGAAAGAAGATGGGACTTATTTCTTATGCAAGCTGTAGAAGGTGCGATGAACCTAACACTGAAGAAACGGTCGAACATATTCTTTGCCAATGTCCTGCTTTGGCCGGAACCCGACTGCACATTTTAGGCAGACATGACTTCGAGAGCTTGGAAACGGTTTTGAATGTCGACCTAAGGCAAATAGTACAATTCGCGATGAGGACAAACGCGTTCTATCAGCGTCGCTGAGGAATTATTGTGGTTTCGCTATGGACCATCCGGTCTTGCCCATTTAGACAGATCTTTCAGAGATCCGTAAAGAATGCTTCTTAATGTTGTGGGGTCCTTTTTGAACTTAATCTTCATATAAAAATTTAGCCCGAAATTTCATTTTTGGGAGATTAAAGTGAAAAGCCTATTTTATTTAAATTTGGTTTGATTGTATTTTCTACACTTATTACCAAATCCAATCATTCTATGTTTGGACTTGGGGCAAATTTTCAAGCAGGTACCAAAAAATACGATTTATAATACACCACGACACTAATAACCAACCACTTCCATATTTTTTAAAAGAATGAATGATATTAATCATTTTTTTGTTGTTCAATAAATTTTCATTCAAGAATTTTATCCGAAATCACAGATAAATTATCCGTTTAAGAATATTCTCACTCTCAATAAATTTTCTCCCACAATTATATTACTCTCTTATCACACTCATGTAAAGAGAGTGAGCAACTAGTGTGTTTTTTCAAAATAAAACCCTCACAAAATTCCTATACTTTTTCATACAATGAACTTGAATTTTTAGAATAAAAAAAAATATTTATGCAATTTGAATTTTGAGAGTATAAAAGTGGTGGAGTAACTAAATATTGAGAGAGTTATGGGGAGATATTTAGAGAGTTTAATCCACAAGTATATGTGTGCATGAGAATTTTATATGGTTGGTGTATTGGAATGTTTATAAAGAAAAAACGTGTGCGTTAAGAAGAAGAAGAAAAAAATGATAACAACAACTATATGGTTGGGTGAAAATGGTAACCCAAAACAACACACATATGTTTAGCGCCTCCGCTCTTGTGCTAACCACACACTCATACACACAGCAACTAATACCAATAAATATCATAGTTGGATATTTGTACACAAAGAGAAAATTCGCGTGAGTGTGATAACTGTGAGTGTGTTGGTAAATTGTGGGCAGGGTATAAATAAACGATGTTTAGTATAAAAAAAAACGCGAATACGCGATTCGTACAAATTGTTGTTGTTTATATACTATTATTTTTTGTTGTTTTCTTTAACTATACAAATCTTTTTATTGTTGTAACTAATACCATGACATACTTAAACACAACTCATGCACACACTTGAGCCATTTTATACAAACAACAATGTAATTGTTGTTATTTTTCAATTGTTAACAGAATAAATAAAAATAAACAAAAATGGTGTGTAGGCTTATGTGGTTAAATATTGTTGTTGTTTTATTTAATAATTTTATTTTTAATCACCTTCACTTAGTGGTGGAGGATATAAATTAGTTTATCATTCCTTTTGTAACTCATTGAAATATGGGTCTGGGATCCTATCATCATCTATTAGCCGCTTGCGCCACTTTTGGGCATAGGCCTCCTCTAGTTGTTTCCCTTTTACTCTATCGTTTGCTATATTCATCCAGTTTCCAGCTATTCTTTTTATATGGTCTGGCCATCTAGTTGGTTGTCTTTCAAAGGCTATGAACCGTCTTCTGATCATACAAATTGCGACGCTTTCGCACAATATGAGTTGTGTTGTTTCTATTTTCTTCAGACGAGGAAACACAAAGACGATGTACAAAGGTTTAAATAATGCAAGTGATAATTTACCTCATAATGTCCGGTATGAGAACATGTTAGTTATCTAATGTCACTTTTGGTGTGATGAAGAAGATATGATAGTGGCGTTATTAGCGCTTTGGATTGCTGTATACCCCCCTAAATTTTCCCACAAGTATAACAAGTCTGTCCTCTCCAAAACCCAAATCATGCTCGAGAAGGTGGATCAATTCACCACACAATAGTAACGGAGGCATTCCCATTAAGCTCATCCGCTATCTAATAACCCTCGAAACCTCTAACATATAAGTAGCCTGAGTTTATTAAATTCACAAGAAGACAGCCCATGAAGTGCTGCCTGGCTTTCAGAGAAGATTCATATATGAATACACTATTAACTCTAGCGGATATTATAACAGCATGAAGATAGACGTATAACGTCAGGCCACCTACCCATGGCATCGGAGATTTGCGGATTTGGATCGTTAATACCAGCTCCCAACTCCAGATATAATTTTTATCTGTCAGTATTCCAGTTTAGGATCATAGTATCCACAGATGTTCCAACTTTATCCCAATCTAATCTTTCCGTTAGCACGATCTCAAATTTTCTTCCAAATCGAAGCTAAGAGTTTATCCTATCCGACCGCATATCCAAGTTTTTTTAATTTCTATTGAAAGAAGAATATTGGAGCGACCGCTCAACATGCATACAGCAAGGGTAGATTAACGGAAACAGTTCTTCATGAGCTCGTCAGTACCATCGAGAGATCGCTTTCGGTAAAGGAGTACACTATGGTGGCGTTTCTTGATATAGAGGGGACTTTTAATAATGTCATCTCAGACTATATAATTCTGACTATGTCTGGTCTGGGAGTAAAGCGTGGGATCGTTTTAATGGTGGAAACCTTCTTGCCAATAGACGTACAACGTCTGAATTAGGAGCATCTGTCATATCTCGATTTCTCAATAGGAGCACACCACATGGAGGTATTCTTTCGCCGCTTCTTTGGAACCTGGCACTGAAATCAGTGTTGCTATCTCTAGAAGCACGGGGTTGTCATATTGTCGCATATACTGACGATGTCGAGATATCGGTAAAGGGGAAGCATCTGCAAACATTGAGGGACATTCTTCAGTGTTCTCTGAAAGATCTGTCTAAATGAGCAAGAGGCTGTAGTCTGGGAATTAATTCAAGTAAAGCAGAGCTTATTTTGTTTAAAAGGAAAAATAAGATTCCTGCTTTTGATCCTATTTCTCTGGACGGCACTGAAATCACCATCTCAGATGGAGCCAAGTATCTTGGAGTATTTCTGAAAAGGAAGTTGAATTTCAGGAGTAATATTGAGGAACGGGTGAGAAAAGCAACGATTGCTCTATATTCCTGTAAAAGGGCCATTGGAAAATGATTGGGTCTTAGCCCTCAAGTCGTTCATTGGATCTATACAGCTGTGGTTTGTCCAATTCTGCTGTATGGAATCATTGTCTGGTGCCCTGCTTTAGAAACAAAAGTGAACTGTGTCTTTATCACTAAGGTACAGAGAATGGCGTCGATGTGCATCACTGGTGCTCTTCGTGCTACACCTACGGCTGCATTAGAAATCCTCCTTTACCTGATACCATTGAACATATTGGGTAGGCAGTATGCGGCTGCGTCGGCAATTCGACTTAATAGCACGCTGCAATGTAGGAGCAGCGATTGTGGCCATAGCGCGATCTTAAAGAAGATAACAATACCACAAAATGTGGACTGTGCTCCCTCTTTGAGCCTCTTTGAGCGCCACTTTACCACTATGATACCATCCAGGGAGTCTTGGATGGGGGACATTCTGATTAGTGGAGCCACCATAAATTTTTACACAGATGGATCGATGCTGCACGAACAAGTGGGCTTTGGAGTCTATTCGGAAGAGCTTGGATTGAGCCTGACTCGAAGATTGCCGGATCATTGCAGTTTTTACCAGGCAGACATGCTGGCAATAAAGGAAGTGGCTGACTGGTTGAGCTGCAATATACTGTCTACAACTGCACTCAACATCTATTCTGACGTCAAGCCGCGGTCAAGTTCCTGGATTCAATGATTCCGAAAACAAGTTTTGCCCTTAACTGCCGCACGTTTCTAAATGAGATGGCCAAGCACTTGAACATACGACTCATATGGGTCCCAGGGCACAGAGACATTCCAGGGAATTGCAAATCTGATGAGCTTGCAAGACTGGGAACTACCTTACAGGTTGCAACTGAATTGGAATGTGTTGGTATGCCTCTAGAAACTTGCAAGCAAAATCTACTGCTTTGTTCCACGACGCAGACTAATCAAAGATGGGGAAATCGATGGACGTGTGAGACAACACGACTGATTTGGCCTTCTCTTAATCAGGGGCGCACAAGTGAGCTGATATCGCTTCCAAGAAGAGAGATTTCGACGGTGGTTTCTATTATTACCGGACACTGTCTTATAGGGAAGCACGCAGTGCGGTTAAATGTGCCGTCGAATGACTTTTGCCGAAGTTGCATGGATGAAGAGGAGTTGGAAACTATCGAACACTTTATTTGCCCGGTACTTTCTGGTCAGAGACTTGCTTCACTGGGATCTAGGGAGCTGTACGATCTTTCTGATTTGTCGGATGTCAAAATTCAGCATCTAAGGAGTTTCATAAGAAGCTCCAATTGGTTTAACGACAGGGGCTAGTAGGGAAACCTATTACAGTCCCGTGATATCACAATGGACCACAGAGTCTACGTGTGTTGACGTAAAACGTCAGCAGCCACTTAAAACTAACCTTTCAACACAAATTAAAGATCTTACGAAAGATAAAAACAATCGGTCCATGTTTGGACTTTTGATACATTTCCTGAAAACACTGGTGGTGGGTATCATATGGTCGGTCTTGTCCAACTATAATTTTCTTAATTGTTTTTATTTCCATTTATAATTCCCAATATCTCTTCTCTTTACAATTTATTGTCAGTGGAGGTGGTAACCAAATTCACAGCTTTTGTATGGGTTTTGTTTTTATAATTAAAGTGTTTTTGTATATAAAAAAAAAACACCAACAACCAACTGTTGCTGGTATCGTGACCATTATTGTTGGTGGAATTTTTTGTTTATTTGCTGCCTTTATTTGTACACACAACATTTTTTCTGTTATATTTTTGCCATTGTCCACCTTTGTACTTTTGTATTTATTTATATTTTTTTTATATTTTTAATTTTGTTGTTGTTTTAGTAACAAATAGTGTCGACATTTTGTTAATACTTTATTTTCGTTGTCTGTTTTGAAATTGTGTGTTTTTTTAGTCGTTTCATTTAAATTTATAATTTTAATATTATTTGCGACATTTTAGCGACATTGAAAAATTTAAATAAACAAATTCCATGTTAAGTAGCTAAACTAATGACCGATATTCTATAGACATTTTTTTGCCTACACATTTAATTACAAATTAATTTATTTACTTTATATTATTGTATTGAATACTTTTAACATTTTGCGACATTTACATACATAATTTAAAAAAAATGTCAGTAAAATTCAACTGAAAACAAGTAAGAATGCTATATTTAAGCAAGAAGGCTATATTCAAATCAAATCTAAAAATTTTGAAATGTTCCTAATTTTTATAAGTTTTTGCTGAATAATTCTGTTTTTAGTTTTTGGATGATGAGATTTTTTCAGTTTTTCAGAACATTTTTAATTTTTTGTTAAAATTTCTAAAATTATTTGATTTTTATTACACTTACAATTTGTTATAGAGGATATAGGTTAGGGTGGCACAAATAATGACTTTTTCGATTTTCGTCGATCGCTGGGCAAATTATGGTTCGTTTTGGTCTAAAAACTCTATGATTAAATTTTTAGCCAAATCGGACAAAACTAACCCGTGCCTTGGGGGGTCTAAGGTTTTTCCCCAAACATTTTTTTCCGATACAAACCAATTTTTTTTTTTTCCATTTTTTATTTATATATTCTCCACTCTAGTAATAGAGGGTATATGAGTAAATCCATGGGAAATTTAACTGACGGATCACCGATTTTGATTATTTTTTGTTATTTGATAGAGCTTCGTAAATGATTAAAATCTATATTTTTTATTTTTTTGGATCACTATTTTGGAAGATATTGATCCCCATTTGTACTATACTTAACGTTATGTCTGTCTGTTGCGAAATCACCCAAAAACGGCTGAAGCGATTTTGTTGAGATTTCTCTATAGATAGTGCTAACCGAGGGTGGAACCAAAGGTTACTAGCTGGACCCGGACCCGTGCTTTAGTTTTGTCCGACACTATATTTAAATTAAAATGCAATATAAACAGTTATATCTTAGGGACAGAAACGCGGACCGGGTATAGCTAGTTGTTTATAAAATTATAAAAATTTAAAATTTATAATTTTTTTTTTTTTTTAAATTTCAACAACAACAAATTTTGAAAACCATATTTGAATGTCCGTTTTTCCTGGGGAGAATACCATGGATTTCTAAAAACAAAATTTTGTATTAAAGCTTAGAATGCCCTTTTTACGCTATTAAATTTTCAGAGAGGTGTTTTTTCGTATTGTTGAGCAATAAATGTTCAAAGTTTGTTATTTGATTATTGATTTGATATTTGATTTTTTCAAAATTTGGCAAAAAATCAAATAGTTGGCTTTAGACAGTTTTTTATGTTTTTTTCCTCGGAAACCGAAAATTGTATGAAAAAACTTTGTGTGACAATCACTGATGCCATTTTACCCATTTTTTGGAATTCTCTTTTGTTTTTTTGACATTCTTAGAGGCAATTTTTTTTAAATACTTTTTCTTAAAAAATGCGCATTTCCGAAGAGCCTTTTTTAAGAAAAAATATTTTAATGAAATTGCCTTTAAGAAGGTCACAAAAGCAAAAGAGAATTCCAAAAATAGGGTAAAATGGCATCAGTGGTGACAATATTGTTGATAAAATTATGGATATTTAAAATTTAGAAACAAAAAAAAATTTTTAAACAATATTGGAATGTCCTTTTCTCCTGTCAAGGACACCACGGATTTCCAAAGCGAACATTTTTTATTAAAGTTTAGAATGTCCGTTTAACGCTGTTAAAATTTCAGAGAGGTGTCTTTTCGTACTGTCGAGCAATAAATTTTCAAAGTTGTTGATAAAGCAAACATTTGATTTTTTGCAAAAATTTTGAAAAAAATCTAATATTTGGCCACCTAACAAACTTTGAAAATTTATTGCTTAACAATACGAAAAAACACCTCCCTGAAATTTTCAAAGCATTAAAAGAACATTCTAAGCTTTAATATAAAATTTTGTTTTTGAAAATCCATGGTGTCCTTGCTAGGAAAAAAGGACATTCAAACATGGTTTTAAAAATTTGTTGTTGAAATTTTTTTTTTTTATTTTTTTTTTCTAAATTTTAAATCTTTATAATTTTATAAACAATATTGTTTTTATAAGATTTATCGTACAATTTACGGTTTCCGATCCAAAAAATGTTGAAATTACAAAAAAATCTTTTTACTTAAAATAAAATATTTATAATCAAAAATTGTTAATTTTTTTTTCATGTTAAAAAATTTACTATCCTTTAAAAAGGCATTGTGAAGTGTATTTATTAGAATTGTTAATTATTCGGCTTTCAAGTTTGTTCGAATAATTCAAATGATTGTTTTTGTTCGTTCGATCAAACGAATAAATCTAAAAACTTATTCGATTAATCGATAAGAATATCGAACAAAAGAGTGGTATTAAAAAATATTTTTATTAACAAAAAAAAAACTGAATTTACTTTTTTATGTAAAAAATGCGTAAAAAACTTAAAATTTTAATACTTTTAAGTTTTAAGTTGGTGTGAGTCCTTGTAGGACGTTGAAGGACACATTTTCCCTCTTCATAAATGTTTACAAATTCATTTTTACGCTATTTACGCCTAAAAAACACTTTTACCAATAGTTTGTACTATTTTCTATAACCCGCCCCTAAAAGGGGGCGGTCCAAAAAAAAAATAGCCTTTCCTAATCATCTCGGTTGAAACTTGTAAAAAAAATGGTGTTTAAGTTCTTTACGGGGGACACTTTTCCGCTCGTCCGATTTTGCCACCGAACTTAACCAGCTTATGACCATAAGAGATAATCGTGCCAAACTTCAGGAATATAGCTCTTTTATTTTGGACTGCCCCCACAGACGGACATCGCTAGAAGTCTTAGAATCGAGCACTGATCTATAATAGGTATCCTGGACCTGAAGGGTATAAAAAAATTATTGTTCGATTAATCAACATAAATTAATCGATTTATTCGTTATTCGAATCGTTATTTTTAAATTAATCGAATAAGAGTTTGGTTTTGTTTGATCGATTCATCAAATTATTCTTAATCAGTTGACAACTCTAGTATTCATAGATTCGGCCAAGTCGAATTTAACTTTTCTACTTTTTATAATAATGAGTTTGGGCTAATGTTTGTAACTACCCGAAATATACTTTCAAGTATACCGATCGACTCAGAATCACTTTTTGATTTAGCGATGTCCGTCCGTCCATGTAAACGTTGTGCGCACGATACAGGTCGCAATTTTTAACAGATTTGTCTGAAATTTTAAACTTAAACTTCTCTTTACCCAAGGACGGACGCTATTGGAATTGGAAATCGGTCCATGTGGTGACCTAGCCCCCATACAAACGTCCCCTTTAAATTTGGGTCAAATGACCATAACAACCGTATTTTAATAGATATCCTTTCAAAATTTTGCAGGTAAACGTTTTTGGTATTCACAAATCACCGTTCCGAATTTCGAAGGAATCGGACTAGTTCTTCTTGTAGCCCTCATACAAACCACCCTCCCGATATTCACATAAATCTATAAAATTTGATGAAAATAGAAAAAAAATTTAAAAAAATGTTGTTTGTGTGTGCTTAACGCATACTTTAATAACCCAAAAATCTGATTATAATCGGACCATTTTTGAACTTAGGCCCCATATAAAAATTTCGCCCGATATTACTAAAAGCGGTTTATTTGCAACAAATATAAGCCAATTTCACTCAAATTTGGTATGTGAGTGTTTTGTAGACTTATTAAAGACTTCACAATTGGTCCATGTTTGGACTTGGTACCCATTTTCCGGGAAACACTGGTGTAGGGTACTATATGGTCGGTCTTGACCGACTATAATTTTCTTACTTGTTTTATTTTTTTTTTAATTTTTTTTATTTGCTTTTAAAGAAAATTTCATATTCTCTTACAGAAAAATACTACATCTGAGACTATTCTATGGGAGAAATTTGTCCTACACTCAAAATAATACATTAGTAGATTTACTAACTTTTTTGCTAATGCTAGTAAGCTAACCTTTAGCAAATTTTCATTTAGCGCATTAGCAATTTTAAACAAAATTTGGACTAATTTTTTTGCTAAATTTAAAATTGAGTTGACCAAATTTTTACAAGCTTTTCTGCTAATATTAGCAAAAATAAATTGTAAATTTTTTTTTTAGAAAACTTAAAATGGCGCTATCTCGGAAACTAAGCCAGATAGAGCAAAATGGAGGCCATTTTTGGTTCTCGGTCTCCCCATAGTATCGCCGGTCCTCTTCACATGTGTGGACCCTAATGGGTCCTATCATTGGATCCAAAAAAGTTAGCTTTCCCGAAAATTTTAAAATGCTCATATTTCGGTAAATATTGCCGACACAACAAAAAGTTCAAAAGCATTCTTGTAGCTCTCAACACGTAGAACAAGACCACAAACTAACCAAAAGATCTCCGAGTAATATTTTTAAAGTTATCGAGTTTTTTTAATTCTCAAAACGCCAGTGGTCCCCTAAAATCACGTATCTATAAAACTAAGCATGGTAGAGCGAAACGAACACAAATTTTGGATCAAAAACTATGACGATTTTTAAGGAACCCAACTAGGTCTAGGTCCATCGGGGTCTGGACCATTCGGGTCCGAATCCAATGGGGTCCTCAAATCAGTGACGGTCCGTGAAGTTGTCACTGGGTGTTCTCTAATTTATAAAAACAGAAAATTTAAGTATAAAATTCATGTTTTCATGGACCTAACGCATTCCCGAGATAGGTAAAGATGGGATGTTACTAGTTTTGTACATTTTTTAATGAGATGCAGCCTAAATTCTATTTTATTGTCATTTTGTTGCCTCACCACATCGACAATTAACAAAAAGCATTATTTCGCAAATAAATGGAGTACAAAAATTAATTTTGGATGCATGTCAACAAAAAAAATTTAAACTGAGGCTTTGTCTACCACGGGAACATGTTACGTCCAGAAAAACATTTTTTATATACATAAATTTTATATTTTAAATAAGTAGAGAACACCCAGTGACAACTTCACGGACCGTCACTGCCTCAAATGTGTTTGTACTAAGATGAAATAAAAAAAATTCAGTTAACTAATTTTTGGCAAAACATTTTTGCTAACTTTACCAAAAAAATTGTGTGTTCAAAATCAGCAAATTTTTTTTGTAGGCTTACAAGCTTTTTTTGCTAACATTACAGTTTTTTTTTTTTTGAATGTATATAAAAATTCTCAAATTCATGCAAATTTTTCCTAGATAAAAATTTTCAGATTATAAAATATTCTTCGTACAGAAAAAGTTTTAGATTCTGAAATATTTAAAGTCTAAAGTTCACAAAAGTTCTTATCGTATATCAAAGTCACAGAATCTGAGAAATTTTTCGTAAAGAAAATGTCTCAGATTCTGAGACATGTTTCGTATAGCAGAAGTTTCAGATTCTGCCAGATTTTGTGTATAGAAACAGTCTCAGATTCTGAAACATTTTTCGTCTCAGAATCTGGGAACTTTTTCGTATAGAAAAAGTCTCAGAATCTTAGACAGTTTTCGTATAGAAAAAGTCTGAGACAGTTTTCGTATAGAAAAAGTTTCAGATTCTGAGACAGTTTTCGTATAGAAAAAGTCTCACATTTTGAGATATTTTTCGTATAAAAAAAGTCTCACATTCTGAGATATTTTTCGTATAGAAAAAGTCTCAGATTCTAATACAGTTTTCGTATAGATAAAGTCTCTGATTCTGAAACATTTTTCGTATAGATAAAGTCTCAGATTCTGAGACATTTTTTGTATGGATAAAGTCTCAGATTCTGAGACATTTTTCCTCTCAGACGCTGTGACATTTTTCGTATAGTATAAAAAAGTCTTAGATTCTGAAACGTTTTTCGTATAGAAAAAGTCTTAGATGCTGAGACTTTATATTACAATCAATTATTTTACACTCAAAAGAAATATTTTTCTTATATCGGTCAAATATAAACCAATCTATTTGTACTTGTTCAATGTTTTCAATAAGATTTTTCCAAAATATGATTTGAGCTAACAGAGTTGATTTTTAATACATTGAAGTTTTAACTGCGTGGTAGCTGTGAAGAGAACTAAATAATAAGTGATGAAAACTGTATTTTTTTATTTTTCAAATAAAGTGGAACATTTTCCATTTATGAGTCTTAAAATTAATGATGCTAAGAAGTCTTTTTGTTGGACTGTACTCTTTTAATAATTTTGTTTTTAATAAAAAACAACATGTGTTCCATAGAAATGTTAATGCTTTTTTCAGCGTTTTTGATTAATCAATTTTGACAAATGACTTGATTTCTACTGTTTTTCTCAACAATAAAAAAATTATAATCAAAAGAAAACAACATGATAAAAATATTAAGAAAATTTACTACCCTGTGTAAGAATTTTCATTGATTTTTATAAGAAATCCCTTTAGGGTGTAGGAAAGTAAATTCATATAAAATTTGATTTTAAACAGCTTGTGAAAAGAAATTTAAGACCACGACACATTAATGCGCAGGCGCAATTGAATTACCTACAAAGACATTTTTACCACCCCTTCATTGCTGAGCTGAGACGAAGGACGTTTTCTTATAAAAACTCCCTGGAAGTGCATTTTTTTTTGACAGACATCAGAAAAAAAGTCATTGTTATGCTTATTTTTTGAAAATGCAGTAAATAAATAAATCTTTTCTTCTTGCACTGAGAAGGGTACCAACCAAAACCACCCTACCTTTTGTTACCTTTTAGAGATTTTTGTTTGATTACGATGTGTATTTACCACCGTGTGTGTACCACCCCTTTAAAATGGCAAACAAAAAACACATACTTGAAAACGATCTTTCGCGCATTCAAAAATATCTTCTTTTGGTACGTTCTTAAGTTTTCGTACGTTCGCTCGTTAGTTCATTCCCGCCAAAAGTTAGGGGGTTGTTGTATATTCTACTAAATGAGGTGGTTTTCTTGATATTGTGATTGTGCGTTGGAAGAGGGTGATGTATGTCTTTTGTTTATTCCTTGCAATGTTACTTCAATGATTTGTATTTCCGCATGTATGTTATGAAAATGTTACTTCAGAACATAAACCGTGGGAAGATTTCGTTTTTCATAAAAAAAAACAGCGTGGTTCTTTTAATAGCACAGGAATTTAGTATTTTTTAAAAAAAGCTATTCAACGGTACATCTGCGTTTTTTTTGATTTTCTTCTAAATAAAAAGATTTTGAGCAATTAGGGTGATATTTTTTCTGTACAATACAATTATGTTTTTCTATAAGTAATACGAATTAATTTTAACGAATTACTTAAGAAGAGCTTTGACGTTAATTTAAAATTCATTTTACTGGTCCTGAGTTGTTCAAATTTAAAGGTGTAATAAATGCAATTATAAACTTAAAAAAAAAAAACAAAAAGTAAGGCAGTTGCACTCAAAGAAAAGTGCTTCATTATATTAATGAAACGGTTTAATCACTTACTGCCATTAATATTGATGACATATTTCATCGTATTGATGAAGCTTTTCTTCAATGTGATTAAACATATCCTCAGAATTAGAGAATCAAGTGATAAAACATTTCATTATATTATCAAAAAATTTAATCAATATGAGTAAATCCATGGGAAATTTAACTGACGGATCACCGATATTGGTAATTTTTTGGTTATTTGAAGAGCTTCGTAAATGATTAAAAACCATATTTTTTTATCAATACTTTGAAAGATATGGGCGTTTAAAAAGTGCTTTTCCGACAATATTGATAGTTTTTTAACATTTTTGTGCTCGGAAACCGTATGTCGTACGATATAATTTATAAAAACAATATTAGCCCTATTTTTGCAGACCGGATTAAGATTAGGATTAACTTTAGTTAGTTAAAAAATGGGTCAAATCAAGTCCAGAATTTTTTTTCATAATTTTTTTCTGAAATTACGTACAATTAGTAACCATAAACAGAAAAACCAATTAAGCTTTGTCCAAAATGTAAAAATAAATTTAGTTAAATCCTAGGATTAACTCACAATCAGATTTATTTATACCATTTTACATTTTGGACAACGATAAATTTTTTTCCTGTTTATATTAACTAATTGGGTGTAGATTTAGCAAAAAAATATAAAAAAATTTCTGGACTTGATTTGACCAATTTTTTAACTAAATAAGGTTAATCCTAATATTAATCCAGTCTGCAAAAACAAGACTATTGTTTTTAAAATTATAAAGAGATAAAATTTATAAAATTTTTTTAAATTTTAACAAAAAAATTTGAAAACTGTGTTTGAATGTCCTGGGAAGGACACCATGGATTTCCAAAAACAAAATTTTGTATTAAAGTTTAGAATGCCCTTTTGACGCTGTTAAAATTTCAGAGAGGTGTTCTTTCAGGTGACATGACATAATCCCCACGGACATAATCCCCATTTCGTTATGGGGATTATGACCTTATTCATTTCGGTCATAATCCCCATAATGGTAGTGGGGACTATGACCGAAAATTATTAGGACATAATCCCAATAAAAAACAGACATAATTCCCAGATTAATGGGGATAATGACCACGTAACAAATGGCCATAATCCCCATTATGGGGATTATGTATTCTATACTAGTTGGTCATAATCTCCAAAATTAAAAGATTTTTTTTTTACTTAAAAGTTTTTCAGCGTAGCTGGCCTTCGGCCGGGCTTAGGGATTACAAACTCCATGCATTAAACCCACCCTCTCTGCAGAAAAAGGGGATTATGACCAAAATTGATTTAGACTTACTCCCCATAATGTGAATGGGGGTTATGACCGAAAAAAGTTCGGTCATAATCCCAACAATGAATGGACATAATCCCCATTGGGATTGTGACCGTTTTGGAAACGGCCCCACAACTATTATGGGGATTATGACCGTAATGAATTCGGACATAATCCCCATTTCCGTTATGGGGGTAATGTCCGTGGGGATTATGTCCTGTCACCGTTCTTTCATATTGTTTAGCAATAAATTTTCAAAATTTGTTAGGTAGCCAAATATTGGATTTTTTTCAAAATTTTGACCAAAAATGAACCAATTATAATCAGATTTGATTAAAATTATCAATGCATACGTACACACAAAAAATTATTGGCCTAGAAATTTCAATTAAGTCTATTGATCAACAAAATTTAAATGATTCAATTATTGTTTTGATCAACATTTTTGTTATTTTCTTTAACTATCAAATTACAAATTTTCAACATACCAAATTTTTTTTCGCTTCAATTTATTTGAATACATTAATTCAAAAATATACTTTATACTAGGGTTTTACTTTTTTTATTGTCGGCAACATATTGAAAAGCAAAAAATATGAATTTCTTCATAATTTTTCCAAAAGCTTGAAATTCATTTGTTAAATCAATCATTATTTTAATTGACTTTAAATAAAAAATTGATAAAATTTTTAATCAAAATCGAAAAAATGATTAATTGAAATAAAAATCAATTAATCACCTACAATTTGATGATTGATATAACAATTTTCTTTATCGGAGGAGTTTCAATTAAAAAATTAATTGAATCCGCGTTTTTGTTGATTGACTTTCGTTTTCAATTCTTTCTGTGTATGCATACTCATCGTAAAATGTTTCGTATTTTTCGAATTTTGAGAGATTTTTGTAAATTTCGATTCCACATCACGATTACGTGCCAAATTACACAGAAAGAATTGAAAACGAAAGTCAATCAATAAAAACGCGGATTCAATTAATTTTTTAATTGTAACTCCTCCGATAAAGAAATTTTTTATATCAATCATCAAATTGTAGGTGATTAATTGATTTTTATTTCAATTAATAATTTTTTCGATTTTGATCAAAAATTTGATTGATTTTTTATTTAAAATCAATTAAAATAATTATTGATTTAACAAATGAATTTTACGGTTATGGAAAAATTATGAAAAAATTCATATTTTTTGCTTTCCAATATGTTGCCGACAATAAAAAAAAGTAAAACCGTAGTAAAAAGTATATTTTTGAATTAATGTATTCAAATAAATTGAAGCGAAAAAAAAAAATCTGGTATGTTGAAAATATGTAATTTGATAGTTAAAGAAAATAACAAAAATGTTGATCAAAACAATAATTGACTCATTTAAATTTTGTTGATCAATATATTTAATTGAAATTTTTTAGCCAATAATTTTTTGTGTGTACGAAAGAAAAATGTCTCAGAATCTGCGACTTTTTCTTTTGAAAAAATTACTCCAAATCTGAAACTTTTTCTATGGGAAATATGACTCAGAAAATTATTGCAGTTACTACATGATGGTCATTTCTGTAGTAAGTAGTAGTTGTTGTTTTCAATTTCAGTTGGTTTTGTATGAAAAATCTCAAACAACTGGTTTTGTAGTCGTTTTAAAAAACAAATACAAAAAATTACTGCATTGTAGTAACAGTTGTTTTATATATGTAGTTGATTTTAGTTTATAAAAAAACTTATAGTTTTCTAGAAATTTTTAGAAAAACGAATGTGCAGGAACTATTTCCAATTAATTTAACCTTTTTTGACGTTTAGAATCTAAGAGAAAATCTAAGACTTTTCCTATAGGAAAAATGTCTCAGAATCTTAAAATTTTTTTAAAGAAAAAATGTGACACTTTTTCTATAGGAAAAATGTTTCAGAATCTGAGACTTTTTCTACAGGAAAAATTTCTTAGAGTCTGAGACTTTTTTTATAGGAAAAATGTCTGATACTTTTTCTATAGCAGAAATGTCTCAGAATCTGAGACTTTTTCTATAGCAAAAATGTCTCAGAATCTGAGACTTTTTCCATAGGAAATATTTCTCAGAATCTGAGATGTTTTCTTTAGGAAAAATGTCTCAGAATCTAAGACTTTTTCTATAGAAAAAATGTCTCAGAATGTGAGACTTTTTCTATAGAAAAAATTACTGCGAATTTTGTACTCTCGCCCAAAACATTAAATCATGATAATGTTTTGCGGAAGATTTGGGTGTACTTGCCAAAACAAAGTTTTTTTTAGAAAAAATAATGTGACATTACTTTGCTACTCCATTTAAAACGAATTGAAATATCAGTCGAGGACCCCATTAAAAAACCAAAAGAACTGTACATTTCGTAAGTGAGTGAAAAAAAGTGTTTTTACATTTTGGAGAGTATAAAAGATTCGGCACCAAATAATATAACACTCTCACTTGTTTTATGTACATTTGATAAACAAATGGATAATTTTTATGCGAAAAGCTTGGACTTGGTGAAAAAGTAGTGTTGGTAAAAAAAATGATTTTTTTTTCAAGAAAAACAAAATTATGTTAAATGTAATGAACCTAAAATTTTTAGTGAAAAAAAATGTTGATGAAAAAAAGTTTTTGATGAATTTTTTTGATGAAAAGAAAAATTTTTTGATGTAAAAAAAAATTGATGAAAGAAAATATATGAAAAAAAATATATGAAAAAAAAAAATTTTGGTGAGGAAAAAATTGATAATAAATTGATAATATACCCCCATACTGTAGTTGGAGGGTATAAAAAAATTTTATGAAAAAACAAAAAAATTGATGAAAACAAAATTTTTATGAAAAAAAAAAATTTTGAAAAAAAAAAAAAATTTTTGAAGAAAAAAAAATTTGATGAAAAAAAAAATACTGAAAAAAAATTGATAAAAAAAAATTTGGTGAAAACAAAATTGATGAAAAAAAATATAATAAAAAAAAAATATAAAAAAAAAATTAATGAAAAAAAAAATTGATAAAAAAAAACAAAATTTGATGAAAAAAAAATTGGTGAAAAAAAATTGATGACAAAAAAGATGACCAAAAAAAAAATTGATAAAAAAAATGATGAAAAAAAGTTTGATGAAAAAAAAATTAATGAAAAAAAAATTTGATGGAAAAAAAATTTTATTGAAAAAAAAAAATTGGATGAAAAAAAAAATTTTTTTTGTTGAAAAATAATTATGTTACTTTTTATTCACCAGCTGGTGAAAAACTGTTTTATTCACCACGAGGTGAATTATTATCCAAGTTACAAACCCAAGTTATTCAAATTTTTGGTTTTAAGGAAATTAAAATAGTAATTCTCGTTTTCTTTTTCGTTAATTGTCAGCTTATTTAGTCAAACTGAGGTGGCGTCCTACAACTTTTTTAAAATTAGACACCAGCCTCAAGACATTATCATGTTAAAATGTCACCAGAGACTTTTTCTATAGGAAAAATGTTTTAGAATCTTAGACTTTCTCTATATGGAAAAACGTTTCAGAATCTGTCACTCTGTCTCAGAACATATCAGTAATGTTTCTAATACTGATATTTCTCTGTAGAAAAAATGTCTTAAAATCTGAGACTATTTCTATAGAAAAAAGTGACCTATGTTCAAAAATTGTTTTCTGTAGCTAAAATGTTGTGAACTATTTCTCTTAAAAATGTTCACTATGGAATGACTTCACTGTTTTTATCTTCGTTAATAAATTTTATAAAATTATTATGATGGATTTATGATATCACCCAAAATCTAAAAAAGAAAGAAAACATGAAATACAATATTATTAAAATAAGCGCTAATTTACAACTATTCATATAAATATTTTCTATGTTAACATAAGATTAATAAGACAAAACAGATTATAAGAGGTATAAAACAAAAGAAGTAAAATTATGAAAAAAAAATATATTAACAATCATAAAAGTTAAAAACATACAAATCACCATAAAAATTTATTAAACATAAATAAACTATTACGAGAAAAAAATATTATGCAAAATATTGTGGCATAAGTAAGAAAAAACAAACAAGATAAAAAAAAAATACAAAAGACTTTAAGAATAAAAAACAAATTAAAAAGAAAATTTATTATTGCAAATCAATAAAGTTATACTAATAGAAATTAGCAAAGTTTGTGTCTTAAGTCTTTTGTTTTTAGAATTGAAATTTCAAAAAAAGAAATGATAAGCAGTTTTAAAGAAGTTAATGGATTGTTTAAATTTGAGGGTAGTAATTTTTAAAACTTGACTATGCAAGTTATAATAAAAAAAATTTAGATTGGTAAAAATTTAACTTGAATAACATGGTTGTAAGATGAAGGAATCGTGAAACAAATTTGTTTAGTATGATTATGTTTTTTTCAGTCGGTTTTTGTGGAATATAACGTTATATTATTTTTTTTATTTTTTCCATAAAATAAGTTTAGTTTTTTTATAGTCTATTAAACATTTTATATGTCATGTTTTCAATTAACGTGAGAAATTTATTTTATTATAATCTTTTTTTTTTCTCTCTCCTCTTAACAACCCACAAAATATCTATATCCGCTATTAAACTCTGCAATCAAAGATTTTAACCTCATTAGTTTCTTAGTATTCCAAAGTAACCAACCCGAGTAAAAATAAACATATATAACAATATATAACTTGATGCAAACATAATAAATCATATATGATTATACATACCGTGAGGTATTTTCTATTTTTTTTAAATGCAGTCATATGTTGTAATATATAATTTAATCATGATTCGGATTAAAAGGTATACGGTTGATATAAATATATGAAATAATATTAGGGCCAATACAAAATTTGTTTTTCTGTATAATTTAATATAAAATTATATAAAGCTTATTCTGTTCCATATATAAATGTTTCCAATTAACCAAAAATGTTCTAAGTTTTTTAAGCAAAGTATAAAAAACTTTTAAAATTTTCCTAAACATTTCCTTGTTAGGGTTATGTATATCACCTATCTGGTTCGAAGCGTACCCAAACATTATTTTGTTTTAGAAAATTATATGTTTGGTGAATGTATCGTTGACCTGTGGTGTAACTCAACAAAACCAAAAAATACCAGGATTTTATATGTTTTTATGCAATTAGATCTAATTAGATCCACCAATATATGGCAATGTCTGGTCAAAACTCGGATGAAATCAAATCATATTTTATACAATTTGATCTTTTTTAATGCAAAAACATCCACCATTATTCGGATTAAATTGCGTATAAATATATATTGTGTTATATATCATTATGTATTGCATCATATAAAAATTTTTACTCGGGAACTGAATAAACCTGTAATTTTAACACCACCTAAGGAAATCATTTATGATTAAAAGTTATCTGGTATTAAGTTTTTTTTCTTCATTTCTGATTTTTTTGTTTAGTATATTACCAAACGGAAGTTTACAACTAAACAACATTTAAAATATAATTTACACAAAAAAAAAACAACAAACAAATTATTATTGTTTTTTATTAGTTTTAAACAAAACTGCGTGTTTTTTTTTTAACACAAAAAAAGTATTTGATTTAACCAAAAACTACCACACAAGCTGATTTAATGACTTTAAATTAAATTTAACAAATTCATTCATTTAGTTAATTTTGTTTGGTTTTTTTTTTGTAAGATTTCAATTAAGATTTTTATTTAGAAAAAAAAACCTTAAGATTTGCGTGTGGTGCTTAAAGTTAATGAATGAAATTTTTGAAATATATGTTTTAAATTTTTTGAAAAGATTTATTTTAAGAAAAAAGATTGCGGCAGGTATAATAGTTAACTTTATACACTAAAAAAAAAACTAAACTTCTATATTAATAAAAATCAAATGTTGTTCGTTGGTAATTGCATCAGTTGAGAACGGCTGGACCGATTTGGATAGTTTTTATTTTAAATGTTCGTCATAGTCTAACTTAGCTTTTTAATTAAAGAAAAACTGACCACGACCACTTTTACGTCCACTTTTTTCGATATATTTAAAATCGGAAAACGTCTGGACCGATTGTGAAATTTTTATACCATCCACTATAGTGATAGAGGGTATATATAAGTTTGTCATTCCGTGTGTAACACCTCGAAATATTGGTCTAGGACCCCATAAAGTATTTATATTCATGATCCTTGATCGATTCTAAGTCGACCTAACGATGTCCGTCTTTCAGCCTGTCCGCTGAAAACTCGCTAACTTTTGAAAGACTTTACAGAGGCTCCTGAAGTTTGGCATATATGTTGGGGATTTACCTGGTCAGATTAATATTGCAATCCAGCGAAATCGGTCCAGTGGTTCAAAAGTTATGAACAAAAGACTGAATTTCGGCAAGGGTTTTTCTTGAATTTACGAGATAAAAAGCACGTTACTTTCGAAAGGCAACTCTGAGGATGCTGAAACTTGGCATATATATTTGTCGTTTCCCTGGCCTGGTTTGTATTGAACTTCAGACAAATTGGTTCGGTGGTTAAAAAGTTATTAGCAAAACCGTAAATTTTAGATTAGTTTCACCTTAAATTCATGTGTTGAAAAAACGTTAAACATGTTTTAAAAACATTGATAAGTCACAAAAATATTTTACAACGGATTCTTGTCTCTCAAAAATATTTTTACACTAAAACAAAAAAAACAAGTAAGAGTGTTAAATTCGGCTGTGCCGAATCTTTTATACCATCCAAAATGTAAAAACAATTGAAAAAAAAAACAAGTGAGAGTGTTAAATTCGGCAGTGCCGAATCTTTTATACCCTCCAAAATGTATAAAAAATTAAAAAAATTTTTTTGTCAGGGTCGTTTTTTTGGGGCAGGGGGTGATGGGGTCAGGGGGGGGCATTGAGAGCACCTTTCCATCGCGATAAATATATCAAATGTTTCATATATTTAACAAAAATACAAAAAAACATGTAAAAAAAGTGTATTTTTTCAGTGGTTGGTTCAGTTCTTTAAGGGGGAACCTTTTTTCCCCCTGGGCCGATTTTGTCCATTCGCGAACTTTACCTGCCTATGACCACGAGACATATTTGTGCCAAACTTCAGGAGTCTACCTGTTTTATTTTGGACTGCATTGTGTTATCTACAGACAGACGGACGGACGGACAGACGGACATTCACAGAACGTCTTAGAATCGATCATAGATCGTTATTTTTAGGGGGGGTGTTGATCAGGCCAGTGGGGGACATTGAGACGACCTTCCCATCGCTATAAATATACCAAATTTTTCATTTATTTAACAAAAATACAACAAAAATGATTTTAGAGGTTGGTTTAGTTCTTTAAGGGGGAACTTTTTCCCCCTGGTCCGATTTGGCCAATTTCCGAACTTATCCTGCCTAGGAACATAAGACATATTTGTGCCGAACTTGAGGGGTCTTGCTCTTTTATTTTGGACTGCATCGTGTTAACTACAGACGGACGGACGAATGGACAGATCAGTGATCGATTCTAAGACATTCGCTAGAATGTCCTAGAATCGATCACTGATCAATAATATATGGGGCAATCCATGTCAAATCGGACACTTTGAACATTTTTTTTTTTAGATTTTTCCAATTTGTTTACAGTTTTTAGTACCCTACGAAAATTCCTTCGTGGTAAATTTTCAGATTTTTTTAATAACTCGTTCAAAAGATATCAAATTTTTAAAAATTGGTAGTTTGTTCCTTTACTCAAATTTATTTTACTCATAACTTCTTCAATAATGGTCCAAATTTCAAATTTTTTTTTTTCAAAATTTTTGTTTTTTTACGTATGTACTTTAAAAAAAAACCCAAAAAATTTTTAAAAGCGCTCTAGTATGCGATTTTTAAGTTTTAAAATTTAAATCCCATTTTTGAAAATGTTTGTACTCTTCGATTTTTTTTAAATTTTTTTTGTGTAAAACATCTATCGATTCTACAAATTTTTTGCCCAGGAGGATCGTGGGATAACGATTATTACTATTTTTTAAAATTTTTTGAAAAAATTTTATTGTAATTTTCCAATCTTAAAATCATTTATACTGCTCCAATGATGCGTCATAAAAGGGTCCTTTATAAGACCGACCCCCATTAATTTTTACGTCTTAATATTTCTTTGGAACAAACTAATACCTTATCTCATTTTTCTAAGTGGGTTCCCACACAAAACGACATTTTTTAAAATTTGCTCCAACCGCTCTAACTGCCCTAATAGTGCCCTAAGAGCAACAAAATGTATGACCGACCCACAATATTTTTTTAGTCTAAACATTTTCTCTGAACACACCTACACTCTATCTCTAGTTGTTAAGGCGGTCCCCATACAATTTTTTTTATTTTTTAAAAATTTGTTTTATTTAATCAGCTTCTACCGGTCCAATGGTGCGTCCGAGAGGGGTCATTAGTGAGACCGACCCCCATTTATTTTTACCCTACCGCCTTAACAGTTAAAGATAGAGGGTAGGTGTTTTCAGAGAAAATGTTTGGACTAAAAAAATATTGTGGGTCGGTCATAAATTTTGTTGCTCTAAGGGCACTATTAAGGCAGTTAGAGCGGTTGGAACAAATTTTAAAAAATGTCGTTTTGTGTGGGAGCCCCCTTAGAAATTGGAGATAGGGTATTAGTTTGTTTCAAAGAAATGTTAAGACGTAAAAATTATTAGGGGTCGGTCTTATAAATGACCCCTCTATGACGCACCATTGGAGCAGTAGAAATGATTTTAAGTTTGGAAAATTACAATAAAATTTTTTCAAAAAATTTTAAAAAATAGTAATAATCATTATCCCACAATCTTCCTGGGCAAAAAATTTGTAGAATTGATAGAAGTTTTACACAAAAAAATTTCAAAAAAATCGAAGAGTACAAACATTTTCAAAAATGAGATTTAAATTTTAAAACTTAAAAATCGCATACTAGAGCGCTTTTAAGAATTTTTTGGGATTTTTTTTTAGAAAGTACGTAAAAAAACAAAAATTTTGAAAAAAAAAATTTGAAATTTGGACCATTATTGAAGAAGTTATGATTAAAAGAAGTTTGAGTAAAGGAACAAATTACCAATTTTTAAAAATTCGATATCTTTTGAACGGGTCATCAAAAAAATCTGAAAATTTTCCACGAAGGAGTTTTCGAAGGGTACTAAAAACAGTAAACAAATTGGGAAAATCTAAAAAAAAAGTTTTTCAAAGTGTCCGATTTCACATGGAATGCCCCATATATTCATGATTCTCGATCGATTCTAAGTCGATCTAACGATGTCCGTCCGTCCGTCTGTCTGTCTGTAGAAAACACGCTAACTTTTAAAAGACTTTACGGAGGCTTTGGCATATAAGTTGGGCATTTACCTGGTCAAGTTGAGGATGCTGAAATTTGGCATATATATTTATCGTTTCCCTGACCTGGTTTGTATTGAACTTCAGCGAAATTGGTTCGGTGGTTAAAAAGTTATTAGCAAAACCGCGAATTTCAGGTTAGTTTCATCTTAAATTCACGTGTTAAAAACACATTAAACATGTTTTAAAAACATTAATAAGTCACAAAAATATTCTACAACGGATTTTTGTCTCTCAAAAATATTTTTACACTTAAAAAAAAAAAAATACACTCGAAAAAAATTTTACACTCAAAAAAAATGTTACACTCAAAAAAAAATTTACTAAATTATTTTTTTTTTTTCAAAAATTGCTTAAAAATTTTTTTTTTTTTGTTTTTAAATTGCTTAAAAATTTTTTTTTACACAAATAAAATATTTATAATCAAAAATGTTATTTTAGAAAATTTACTATCACCTAAAGAGTGCATTGTGGAGGGTATACATAGATTCGGCCAAGGCGAATTTAACTTTTCTACTTGTTTTTTATATGTTTGTCACAGTCCAACTTAGGCTTTTACTTAAAGAAACATTTATCACCCCCACTTGTACGCCCACTTTTAAGTCCATTTTTACGCCCACTTTTTTCGATATATATAATATCGTAAAACGGCTGGACCGATTTCGATAACTTTTTATACCCTCCAACTACAGTATGGGGGTATACTCACTTTGTCATTCCGTGTGTAACGCATCGAAATATCGGTCTAGGACCCCATAAAGTATATATATTATTGATCAGTGATCGATTCTAAGACATTCTAGCGATGTCCGTCTGTCCGTCCGTCCGTCCGTCCGTCCGTCTGTCCGTCCGTCCGTCTGTGGAGGACACGATACAGTCCAAAATAAAAGTGATAGACTCCTGAAATTTGGCACATATATGTCTTATGTTCATAGGCTGGTTAAGTTCGGAGATGGGCAAAATCGGACCAGGGGGGAAAAAGTTCCCCCTTGAAGAACTAAACCAACCTCTGAAAAATATCATATTTTTACATGATTTTTTGTGTTTTTGTTTAACAAATCCAACATTTTTATGCTACAAGAAGTTCAAGGTCCTGCATTTGGACCCACAGAATTAGAAAATATCGTTTTACGGTCCGCCCCCTTTTTTGGGCGTGGAATAATTTTTTTTTTTTTATATAATGATAAATTTGTTTTTCTTTAGTGCAAAAAACATAAGAATTATTTTTTCTAACACTTATTCGAGAGGAATTGTGCCCCCCAATTACCACTACCGACCCCCCCCCCCCCCCCAAAAAAAAAAGAAGACGCCCCTGCAATTTTTTTTTTATTTGCATGTTGGAGGGTATAAAAGATTCGGCACAGCCGAATTTAACACTCTTACTTGTTTATTTTAACGTTCTTCATAGTCAAAACTAAGGTTTTTACGTAGAGACAAATTGGACACACCCACTTTTACAACCACTTTTTGCCATGTATCTAAAGTCGGAAAAAAACCTTTTTCAAAATTACGGGGCTCCGACGATTGATTCTGGTAGAGAAGACCAAAAGAAAGATACGTGTGTCAGAGTTCGGAATTTTATTTTAGAGATGGTTAAAGTTTCCCAGCGTTGGCCTATTCTTGCAGAATATCGGTATATAAAACTATGTTTTCCTTACATCTGGGGTGTAGGCTATGTTCAGCAATTTTGTAGACAATATCTAAATACCGTTATAAGAGGGAGTTAGAGGGTTAATATGTTCCACAAAAATATTTGCCATAATATTTTCTACAAAGTTACTGAACATAGCCTACACCTCAGGTGTAAGGAAAACTTATTTTTATATTCCGATATGCTGCAAGAATAGGTCAAAGCTGGGAAACTTTAACCGTCTCTAAACTAAAATTCCGATGTGATGTTTAAAAACGCCGACACACGTATATTTTATTTTGGTCTCCTCTACCAGAATTAATCGTCGGAACCCCGTAAATTTTTTTTGTGTGTTATTTGCAAAAAAATTTGAAAAAAAAATTCCGCGGAAAATATTTGTTGGTGAAATAGAGTTTTTTTTTTTGTAAAAAAATATGTTTGTACTTATTTATGCCAACTAGCAGTCGAATTAAAGCATTTTGTATTTTAGGTTATGTCGAATGTACCAAATGTACTGCATCGTTTATCTATACTTTACAGAAAAAATTTACGTTTTTACTTTTGTTTTGCTTTCAATATTCGCACAGCTGTAAGCTATCAAATATACATTTTCTGCAGCAAGTGTATTAAAGGAATTTGGGGCCTAATTACTCAGTGAGTTTTCTTGACACTTTTAAGTCAATTGTTTATACATTTTGAGCCAAAAAGCTTTAATTGAAAGTAAAAGGTATGTTTTAACTAAAAAATAAATGTTTGTGGCCTGTGTGTATCTAGTTTATTATTAGTTCATTATAAAGGATTACATTTGTGATATAAACTATAGTTTCATGGACTGCAACTTTTGAAATTCGATCGTATTCGGTCCAATTCCTGTTTTGTTTATTATTTTGGGTTATTTTTGTTGTGATGTTTCAGTATGGCGTGCTAGTTCGCGCAAGTTGTTCGGTTTTTTAGGGTCCATCTCTCTGTCCAAATAAACAGTATAAACGCGATACAGACCACAATTTTCAATCGATTTGGCTAAAATTTGAAATTTAAGATTTTTTATCGAAATAACAAAACCTATTAAATTTTTGACTAAATCGGTCCATGTTATCCCATAGCCCCCATGTTAATTTCCCCTTCCAGTTTTACTTAAAAAGCCCAAACAATAGTATTTGAACAAATATCCTCTTGAAATTCGATTGTTAAATGTTTTTTGTAGCCATAAATAATCGCTCTAAATTTTAACGGAATCGGAACATTTTAACTTCTAGTCCTCATACAGACCACCCTCCCGATATTCACATAAATTTCCCAAAATACATAAAAATACTGAAATAAATAAATATGGTTAAAAATTAAATTCTTTATAAGTTTTATAATCACAAATATGCATTGGGCTTTATTATTTTACATTTCCGAATTAAGCGCCACTAGATTGGGTGTTTCAGCCACTGTGCGCTGCAGCGCGCTGAATCGATTTCGATCAAATTCAATACCAAACTGCTCTGGGAAACACCAAGTAAATATGTTATGTTTAAGTCATATCTGTATAATATGTTGGTCGTGTTCGCCATTTCAACAGACGGACATCGCTAGAATGTCTTTGAATCGATCACTGGTCAAGAACACTGTGCAACAAGAAAAATGAGCCTCAATGGCTTCAACGCCATATAAAAGTAGACCATCAAATAGACAAAATCACCAAAGGGCTTTGTAAAGTCCGTACGGATTTATTTTTTCTGGCCCACAGAAGTTGTTATACCCTTCACTTACAATAAGTGGGAGGTATAATAAAATTATATCTTGAGATACATTAAATTTATTGATTTGAGATGAACACGAATATTAAAAAAATGTTAAAATCAGTCGAATGTTTTTTGAGATATCGCTGTTTGAAATTTTCTAAAAATGCCGGTTTTTTACAACTTTCAAGAAATAAAAAAAAAATGTTTTTTTCTTGACCCTTCATAGACAATCTTTCATTTAAAATTAGTTGGAGCCTAATCCGATTATTTTAACAGGTTTCACCCTTCGATTAATAATTTTTTTTTTTTTTATTATTTTTTAATTTTTACTAGGGATGTCGCGAATAGTGTATTCGGCATTTTACCGAATATTTACTATTCGGTATTCGGTTGGAACCGAATACGAATATTTGCCGAATAGTTTAATTATTCATACGCCTGTATTTTAACTATGTAAAATATTAAAAAAAAGTACCAGATTAAGAGACAACAACGCTGTTGTTGACACTATTTTTTCTGGTACCTTAACAATTCGAATTTTAATCAAGTGCTCAAGTTTTTTTGTATAAAAAACAAAGTGAAATTACTACGAAAAAGAGTTAAACGTTAATAAAAAGTGTTTTTTTTTTAACTAATTTAAATTTTGCCGAATATTCGGCATCTGTTACCGAATATTTATTTAACCGAATATTCAAAAAACATGCCGAATATGCCGAATACCGAATAGTGACGAATATTCGCGACATCCCTAATTTTTACCAACAACACTAAATTTTGATTGAATGGCGCCATGGGTTAAAATGGTCTGATTTGGTTTAAATTAAGTTTGAATGAAAATTTGGCCCGATGTCAATTGAAAAAATATTTTAAAGGATTTTTAAAAAAATTCTTAAAAGTCGGGGGAAAACTTTTGAAAATTTTTTGGCACAATGCAAATAGCGATGTCTCGAAAACCGATCGACCGAATTCAGAAGTATTTTGTTATTTTTTTTTTTTATTTTTTTTAAAAATTCAAAATTTTTGTGGATAATTTCATAAAATTCAAAAGTTTGATCGAAAGGCGCCATGGCATAAACTGATCGGATTTATCTCAAATTAAATTTAAATGAAAGTTTGTCTTAAACTCTATAAAAGGATGAAGGTAAAGAAATTTAATTTTTTTTTTTAAATTTCTTGAACGTCAAAGAAACTGCCATTTTAAGCAATTTTCAAATAGCGATTTCTTGAAAATCGTTTAACCAATTTTAAAAAGTTTTTGAAATTTATATCCAGTCTGAGATATTTTTCATTACGCTCAAATCATATAATTTCTTTAAGGTTGTTCTTTCCAGAAAAGTTTAAGTTTTTTTTTTTTTTTTTGGTCTAAAACTAATCAAAATATCAATGAATGAAAGATGAAACCGTACCAATCAATAGTTAAACACATCTTCATCACCATCAGATAGACAACATCAACATCATTTCGTTTTTATTATCTTATCTTTTGATAAACAAACTGATTTTTTAAAAAGATTTCATAGTGTCCAAACAAACTTTAAATATCTTTACAAAGAAAAAAAATATTCACCTGTTTTAGAAACTGAAGAAAAAGTAGTAAATACCACTTCTAGACAAGACGCAGAGACGATAAAGTGTGTTCAACAGCACGATTAGGTAAAAGTGTGGGAACGAAACATTAAACTGTTCATTTTCAAAGAAAAAATAAAAAAAAAATTAGAAAACTGAAAATTTAAATTAGTTTCAGTGATCATAAATAAAAGATATTATAGCCAATACTCACATAAAAATCAGCTAATCTCTTTCTAAAATAGTATATACAAAAAAAAAAAAAACATATTTAACTTTTACGCATGCAGAGAGTTACTTAACAAATTATTGATGGTTATAGACATCGAAAATAAAAAAAAATCTAAAATCTAACATGGTGGTTTACTATGATGAGAGGTCAAATGTAAAAAAATACTATTGGAAAGTTTATTGAATATTACAAACAAAAAAAGAATCAGAAATTCATTGAACAAAAAATATATTAAAGAAAAAATCTGTTTAAACATTTGGGATTTTACGGGATTAATAATCACTTTTAAAATTACAGTAAAATTAAACCAAGAGTATTATATTATTAAACAAAAGGAAATTGTAATTTTTTAAATACATTTTTATTAAAAACAAGTAAAAAAAAGTTAATTTCAAACTTGCCGCATGTATCAATACCCTCCACAAAAAAAATTTTCTTTAAAAAAACAATTTTTCTAAAAAATACGCGAAAAAACTTTTTTGGAACAAAAATTTTGTTTGTACTTGTTTAAATACCATTCGGTGATCGATCAATTCTGTTCACACGTGTCAACCAGCACCCGAATTAAGGAATTTTGTGTGTTTAGGTTATCCAGAATGTACCAACATTTTCGAGGTGTCCTTACATTTTTTTTTATAACTTTTGAACCGCTGAACCGATTTCGCTCAATTGCAATACCAAACTGTTTAGAACAACTACAAGTAAATATGCTTAGTTTTAGTCGCATCTATTTAATACTTTGGCCGTGATCACCATTTCAACAGACGGATATCGCTAGAATATCTTATAATCGATCACTGATTAATAATATATATAATTTTTGGGTTCCTAGACCGATATTTTGATGAGTTACAAACGGAATGACAAACTTATATATATATACCCTCTACCACTAACAATTTGTGTAGGGTATAAAAATCAATACTTAAGTCTTTATTTTTTCAACACCATTTTAGAAAATAGTTTTTTTTTTATTTTGTGCGGCTTTCAAATTAATTAAACAAAAATCTTACAACTTTATGATCATTATTTGTTAAGTACATTAATCTTATGAATGAATTTAATTCACAAGAAAAATATAATCGTGTACAAAATAGTCAGTCCACAAGTAAAAAAGTTAAATTCGGCAAGGTCGAACTCAACAATACCCTCAAAAACTCTAGACTTATCGACACATCGAAAACATAAAATTTTCTACAGTTATTTTTAAATGGACAATAGAAAATTTTTTATAGAAAATTTGTATAGTTATCGATAACATTAAACTTTCTGCAGACAATTTGTTAAATGATCAATAAATCGATAAATTAAAATTATTTATATAAAAAATTGTAAAGTTATCGATAAATCGATAACATATTTTTTTTTTATATTTTTGAGTAGGCTTATTCTAGCTTTTATTTCAGAAATTTTTTATAGTTATCAATATATCCATCAAATAAAGTTTTCTATAGACAATTTTTATAGTAATCGATAATACAAAATATTCTATAGAAATCGAAAACATAAATAGAAATGTGCATAACTATCGATATAATTATAACACAAAACTTTCTACTGGAAATTCTTTTTCTTTTTAAAATTTATGTAGTCATCGATAACAAAAAATGTTCTATAGAAAATTTATGTAGTTATCGATATGTCGATAACAGAAAACTTTCTATTGAAAATTTTTATAGATATCTCTGTATTGAAACCATTATTTTTTTTAAGAAAATTTGTATAGTTATCGATATTTTTTATATTTTTCTATACAAATTTGTATATATATCGATAACATAAGATTTTTAATAGAAAATTTGTATTGTTATCGATAACATAGAATTTTCTACATAAAATGTATATGGTTACCGATATATCGATGACATGAAATTTTCTATTTGTAAAGTTATCGATAATATAAAATGTTCTATAAAAAATTTGTATAGTTATCGATTACAAAAAATTTCATGAATAAAATTTGAATAGATATCGATATATCAATAGTATAGAACATTCTATTGAAAATCTGTATATTTATCGATATATCGATAATATAAAATTTGCTATAACAAATTTCTATAGTCTATAGAAAATTATTATAATTATCGATACATCGATAACACAAAGTTTTCCGTAGAAAATTTGTATAGTTTACGATATATCGATAAAATTAAATTTTCTAGAGAAAACTTGTGTAATTAACGATGTACCAATAACATATAATTTTCTATAAAAAATTTAAATAGTTATCGATTTATCGATAATATTTAAATTTTTAATAAAATGTTCCATCGAAAATATGCATAGTTATCGACATATTGATAACATAAAATTTTCTTTAGAAAATTTTTATGGTTATCGATGTATCGACAACAGAAATATTCTATAGAAAACTTGTTTAGTTATCGATATATCGATAACATACCATTTCCTATAAAAAATTTTTATAGTCATCAATTTATCTTTAACATTAAGACAATTTGTGTAGTTATTGATGTACCGAAAACAAAAAAATTTCTATGGAAAATTAGTTTAGTTATCGATGTATCAGTAACATAAAATTTTCTATAGAAAATTTGTGTAGTTATCGATGTTTCGATAATATAAAATAATAAAAAAAAAATATAGTCATCGATATGTTGATAATATAAAATTTTCTATAGAAAATATGTGTAGTTATCGATATATCGATGACATAAAATTTTCTATAGAAAATATGTGTAGTTATCGATAACATAAAATATTCTATAGAAAATTTGCATAGTTATCGATAACATACAATTTTCTGTAGAAAATTTGTATTGTTATCTGCACTCAAAAAAAAAAAACTCTAAAGTTAGCAAAAAAATTAGTCAAATTTAATTAAAAAAGCACCTGATTTTGGGCCTACTAAATTTTTAGTTAATTTAACTAAAAATATTTAGCTAACTTTTCGTAGAATGAATGTAGCAAAAAAAAACCGTAACTTTAACTAAAAATTTAGCTGAAATTTCGTAACGTTTTTATGTACATATATTAACAAAAAAATTAGTTGAATTCAGCTAAACTTTTTGTTACTTTTCGTAAACTAAAATTTACAAAATATTTTGTAAAAAATTGTAAGTTTATTTTTTCTGTTTTTTCATCAGCTTAAGTAGAACTTATGAGATTTGCATAGGAGGCTAAATAAGAAATTTCACTTAACAAATTTGTAACGAAAAATCAGCAAATTAATTAGTAAAAATTCGTAAACTCAGTTTTGAAGTCA
The DNA here is from genome assembly GCA_963921195.1 of Pegoplata infirma. NCBI lineage: Eukaryota > Metazoa > Arthropoda > Insecta > Diptera > Anthomyiidae > Pegoplata > Pegoplata infirma. The sequence continues at coordinate 58,427,259 of OY992539.1, forward strand.
ACAAAAAAAATTAATTCAAAATTTGTTCAAAACTAGTATTTTCGTAAATTGAACTTAACTAAAAAAAGTAGTTAAAACGCTGATTTTAACTAAAAATTTGCTACAAAGCCAGTAAACACGAGTTAACAAAAAAAAATTTGTTAACTTTACAGTTTTATTTTTTTGAGTGTGTATATCGGTATTGTAAAATTTTCTATCGAAAATTTGTATTTTTATCGATATATCGATACAAATTTAAACAAAATTTTAATAGCTGTCGATATATCAATAGCCAAGAATTACTTATAGAAATATTGTACAGTTATCGATATATCGATAACATAAAATTTTCGATACATCGATAACATAAAACATTCTATAGAAAATTTTTATAATATACTTATTGTTAGTAACAAAAAATGTTCTATAGGAAATTTGTTTAGTTATCGATACCATTAAATTTTCTATATATATATATATATATATTAATTCCTAAAGTTCCAGGCTGGAACAAAGGGCCACAACAAAATGTCTCCATTCAGATCTGTCTTGTGCCAGCGTTTTAATTTCGGACCAAGATTTTTCCATCAAGCGAGCTTCGTGTTGCACCGTCCGTCTCCACGTATTAGATGGCCTACCAACTCTTCTATTGCCTTGTGGGTTCCATTCGATTGCCATTCTAGCAATATCTCCATTGGATCTTCTAAGAACATGACCTATCCAGTTCCATTTACGTTTCGCAATTTCTAGCCGAATTGGGGTTTCACCAGTTCTGTGCCAGAGCTCATCATTCGAAATAACATTTGGCCAGAAAATCCGCAATATTTTGCGCAAGGAACGATTAATAAATGTTTGGATGGATCGAAGTTCATGTGCGGAGGTATTCCAGGATTCGCACCCATATAATAAGATGGATTTAACATTTGTGGAAAAGAGACGTAGCTTTGTATTGATTTGAATTTGTGGAGACCTCCATACTTTTTGTAGTACTCCAAAAGCTTGTTTAGCCTTTTTAATACGATTGAAGACATCTGCGTCTGCACCGCCGGTATTAGTTAGAATACTTCCCAGATAACAGAAAGATTGGACATTTTCAAGTTCAACACCGTCTATAGAAAATTTTTATTTTTATCGATATTTCCATAACATGCAATTTTTATCGATATTTCGCAATTTTGCAATTTTCTATAGAAAATTTGTATAGTTTTAAAGAAAATTTGTTAAGTTATCAGTATCTATAACATAAAATGTTCCAAAGAAAGATTTCGATAACATGAAATATTTAAATAACATAAAATTTCCTTAGAAAATTTGTATAGTTATCGATAAATCGATCACATTATATTTTCTCTAGAAAATTTGTATAGTTATCATTAAATCGATAATATTAGTTATCATTATATCGATAACATTAGTTATCATTATATCGATAACATTTTTATTTGAAATTTATGTAGTTATCGATAAATTGATAATTAAAAATTTTCTTTGAAATTTATGTAGTTATCGATAAATCCATAAAATTAAATTTTTTATGGACAATTTGTAAAGTTACCAATACCATAAAATTTTTAATTCAAATTTGTATATCTATCGATAAATCGATATCGAAAAATAAATCAATAAGATAACAATTTCTTTAAAACATTTGTTTAGTATTTTTTTATCGGTCATACTATCAATAAGATACAATTTTCTTTAGAAAATTTGTTTAGTTATCGATAACACAAAAACTGTAATAGCTATCGATATAGTAAAATATTCTACAGAAAACTGAATAGTTATCGATGCATTAAAAACACAAAATTGTCTTGTATATATTTTTGTTAATCGGATTCTACACGATGCATGGGTAAATACCGGGTAAACAAAAGATAAATACCTTTTTAGGGAACTTATTTGGGTATTTATAGAAAGTATTTCAAATCAAACATATGGCAAGCTCTGGTTGTCAATAAGCGGAAACGTCATTTGAAATGAGTAATTTGTTTAATTTTTTTTTCAGATATAAATACAGTGACTCAAAGTAATAATGGAACAGCATATATTTTTAAGCAGTTCTTTAAAGGAAAAGTTATCAATACTAAACCTGATTATTATCAATCGACTATTTTTGAAAAAAGTGCTATACAGGAAATTTTCCAAGCTTTAATTTAAGCTTGATAGCGTCCAGATTGAGCAAATATTAAATGAGATAGGAGGGTCACACTGGAAATTAAAATTATTTTTATATGTTTTTTTTTAATTTTTTTTTTAAATATTCTAAGTCGATTTTTCCCAAGTTCAAACATTAAAAATTTAAAAAATTATCCAATAATTTTTATTTAGTTATCAGCTAGTTTTTCCAACAACCCAAACAAAAAATGAAAATTTTTAAATACAGTGGAAGAAATCCGTATTTTTTGACCTCCAACTCGTTTGACCACCAATTTTTTGTAAACACAGAAAAATTTAAATTATTCTAAAATCTTATCACTATACACTTAGGTGTACTCAAATTAATAAACAGTAAAATATTTTCTTTGTTTACAACAAATTAGTGGTCGAAAGAGTTGGAGGTCAAAAAATGCGGATTTCTTCTACTGTATTTAAAAAATTTCATTTTTTGTTTGGGTGGTTGGAAAAACAAGCTGATGACTAAATAAAAATTATTGAATATTTTTTTAAATTTTTAATGTTTGAACTTGGGAAAAATAGACTAAGAAATATTTAAAAAAAAAATTCAAAAAAATATCTACAAATAATTTCATTTTCCAGTGCGACCCTCGTATCTCTTTTTATATTTGCTCAATCTGGACGCTATCAAGCTCAAATTAAAGCTTGGAAAATTTCCTTTATAGCACTTTTTTCAAAAATAGTCGATTGATAATAATCAGGTCAAGTATTGATAACTTTTCCTTTAAAGAACTGCTTCCTTTAAAGAACTGCTATCCATTATTACTTTGAGTCACTGTATGTATATGGGGCATTTCATGTCAAATTGGATATATATAAATGTACTTTTAGAAAAAAGTACTTTTTTTAGAACAAAGTTCTTTTTTGGAAAAAAGTACTTTTAGAAAAAATTTACTTTTTAGACAACAAAGTATTTTTTTTTGGGAAAAAAGTATTTTTTTCTAAAAAAATCACATTTTCTAAAAATAGTACTTTTTTATTACTTTTTTTAAAAAAATTACTTTTTTCTAAAATAAGTTTTTTTTTTTCTAAAATAAGTACTTCTTTTTAAAAAAAGTACTTTTTTTTAAAAAAGTAGTATTAAAGAACTTTTTTTTAGAAAAAGTATTTTTTTTTTAGAAAAATGTGCTTTTTTAGGAAAAAAGTACTTTTTTCAGAAAAAGTACCTTTTTTTAGTATCTTTTTTTCTAAAAAAAAATCACTTTTTTAGAAAATGTGCCTTTTTTTAGGAAAAAGTACTTTTAAAAAAAAAAGATACTTTTTTTTAGAACATAGTTCTTTTTTTCTAAAAAAGTATAAAAAGATTTACTTTTTTGTCTAAAAAGTAAATTTTTTTCTAAAAATTTTTTTTTTTTTTTTAAGTACTACATTTTCTTAAATAATACTTTTTAGCGAAAAAAGTACCATTTTTCTAAATAAGTACTTTTTTCCAGAAAAGGTACGTTTTTGTCTTAAAGGTGATAGTACTTTTCTATAATAGTACTATTTTATAAAAAAGCGCTACTTTTTCTAAAAAAAAAAACACTGTCTCTCTAAAAAAGTACATTTTTCTCTATTTTTCCTAAAAGAGCACTATTTTTTCTAAAAAAGTACTATTTTTTTTCTAAGAAAGTACAATTTTTTTGTATAAAATTCATTAAATTTTGCTGCAAAATGTTTTTGTTCACCAAATTTTCGACAACATAGTTTATATCCACCTTTGTGAAAATTACCCGGTTATTTACCAATTTCTACCCAATTTAACCAATTTTAACGAGTATTTACCATTTGGGTATTTACCCTTTGCCCATCTCTATATATTTTCTATTCACTAAAAAAAAAAATGGTAAAATTACTAGAAAAGTTTGTAACTTTTTTTTTGTTACCTCCTATTTGACAAGAATTCATTGTTATTTTACAAGTTTTTTACCAATAATTTTGTTATTTTACAACCTTTTTACCAAAAAAAATGTTAATTTTTGTGACGCGATAAAACTTACAAGGAGTTTTCGTGATTTTAATAGATTTTTTGCTACCTCCTATTTTACGAGAATTCCTAGTAAAAATTACGAACTTTTTTGTAATTTTACAAGATTTTTACCAATAAAATTGTAAATTTACAATTTTTTGGCGAAATAAAACTTACAAAAAATTCTCGTAAATTTATTAGATTTTTTTTTTTAAATTTAGGAAATTTGTAAAATTACAAGAAAAACTGTAAAATTACAAAAAAAGTGTAAATTTTCATTTAAAACTATTTGTTAAAAAACAAGGAAAACTATCAAATGTTGGTAAAATGGGATTACAAAACTTTTTCTAGTAATTTGACAAGTTTTTTTTTGTGTGTTCTATTAAAATATTTGATCATTTGGCAAAAAAAAAATTCTGACACAAGTACATTTTGAAAATTCCGATTCTACCCAGTTGCCAACGTCCTCGAGCCATCCTCAGTGACGGAGCGATGACATGTCAGAGTCACACCTGACATCCACAAGACATCTCTATGTACTGGGTTGAGGACAGTTTCATACAAATTTTCAAAATGTCCTCACTCAAAGTCAGCAGTGGTCAGGGGTGACCTTCTGAGGACATGTCACCTAAGACTTCTTTGGGGAAATGTCTGACATAGGTCTTGCGAAAATACAAAAAAATTTCGTATTTCCTTTAGTTTTTACTTTTATCCATTTTCCTTTATAAATTATCTTTCTCATATTTAGAAAAAACTTTTCGCCTTTTTTAGTCCCAACTGGATTTGAACCTTAAACCTCCAGTTTATTAGTCCCACACCTTACCACTTGTTCCAAACTTTATTTTTAAAATTGTTTGTCTATTTATTACTTTTATTCTACTTGTTAGATTTTGATTTTATTTTAATTAAATCGATAATATTGCCATCATTTTCTTGGAAATTGAAGAGTTGCCCAGATTTAAAATTCTAATTTCATATACTTCTATTCTAAAGACATTTCCTTTTAGACGTCTTAGAGGAATTGTCCACACTCTTCAAGCAAACATTTCGTGCTGACATTGTTAGGACATGTCATCAAGGATTACCTATGATTTGTCAGAACCTGAAGACATTTCCTCAAGGAATCACTGAGGAAATTTCCTCAGTTTCCAACTGGGTAGAGGATAAAAGTGGTAAAAAATAACTTATCTACTTTTTCTATTACTTATAATAAAAGTCCTATAAATCTGATTTTAGTTTTTTAGATGGTAGAATAGCTGCTAAAAGGTTTAAATTTGAAATGTAGAATAATCCCGTGAAAAAAACATTCTGGCAAAAGTACTTTTTAGAAAGTTTCGTTTCCATGGGACTAAAAAGTTTAGCTTGGTACTTTTTCGATCTCCTGAAATAATGGTCATAAGTACTTGATATTTGAAATCTAGGATCCTCCAGCGGAAAAAACATTGTTTAAATAGAGTAAGGGAGTTCTGGTTCTAAGAATTTAAAAATAGGTAAAAAACTTGTACTTTGGTACTTTTTCGATTTCAAAGTCCTAAAACTATTATTTCAGGAGATAGAAAAAGTACTAATGTACACTTTTTATTCGTATGTAATGTGAATTGCAAAATCGTACTTTTTCTGAATGTTTTTTCTGCTCGAATATATTTATGTCAAATTGCAATGTTTTGAAACAATTATTTCAGAAGATAGGGAACGCATTTTTATTACACTCGAAATTTTTTATTTACAAAAATGATTAAAATATGTGTTTTACTCAAAATCTTATTTGTTAGTCAAATTTTTATATAATTATTTCTTTACATTAAAAATATTACAATCACAAAAAAATTCTACTTGAATTCATTTGTATTCAAAATGTTGTGGGCTTTGTGTAGGGTATTCATCAATTCAACCAAATTTAATTTAACTTGCTTTAGTTGTTTAAATATAAATAACTTTAGCTACTACAAATTTTTTTACTATTATAGCGTAATAAAATATATTGTACTTTAATTCTTTAATTTTTTTTTCTTCTGTATTTTTTTTTATCGAACGGGTTTCATTGATTGCGCTTTTTGATTACACCTCTTTTTGAGAAACCGCAAAAGATCCACCGCCACTTTGCTGTTATATTTTGAATTTTATACTTTAAACTAAACATTAAAAAAGACAAAAAAAAAAAGATACACCATCAGACAAAAAAAATTTTAGTAGTAAAAAAAAACATTTAACAAAACCGGAAGCTAATTTGTGTTTTTGTTACTCGAACAAGAGTTGTTTTTACTTTTTTTTTTGTTTATTTATTTATTTTTTATTATTACAAGCATTTTATTTTTAATTAATTCTTAAGAAGAAAACAGCGACAGTATAAAGTAAAAAAAAAACAATTTTGGATAAATGATTTCTGTGAACAAGAGCATAGAAAAGAGTTTTTAAATAATAAAACAAAAGACTTAAGAAACAAACTTTGAAAACAAACTGATTAGAAATTTGTTTTCTGTCGATTATTTGTATAGTAATCGATATAGTTATCGATAAATCGATAATATATACAATTTTTATAGTTAAAGAAAACGTTCTACAAAAAATTGTGAAGTTTACTTGAAAGTTTACTTGAAAGAAAATCTTCCTAAATAATGACAAAGTAGATCTAAATCTAAAGTCTTGACCGTCCGTCCGTATGTCCGTCTGTTTGTCCGCTTGTCTGTCTGTCTTGGCTTATTGGCCATATTAGTGTTTAAACATTTTGTTGTCCCCTTATGAAACAATGTGGATCTCCGGGAAGATTTCGATAACTCCCGAATTAACCGGAATATCCTCTAGAGAAAAAATACGTGTCGACTTAAATTTAATAAAGATTATTTGGGATTCATATGGACATCGTAGGTCTTTGTCTTCATATAAATACCTCCCAAAATTTACACATTTTTATAAAAAATTGGATAGTCATTAAAAAAACCTTTTTTCTCATGTGTAAACATCTTATATAATTTCTTAAAAAGAAATGGTTGAAAAATCCAAAAAACAATTTTTTCGCCAATTCTTGACCCATGTTTTGAACCCCTAAATCCCCGATATGGCCGATAAGCCGAGACACCCCAACCTTAGAATTGCCTCCTTTATATATATTTTACGTTTAATGCAAATCGGTTCATAAGGGTTGTGATACTTCCCTTGTAAGACCCCATAAAGAATATATATTCCTGATCTTCGATCGATTTTAAGACGATCTAGCGATGTCCATCGGTCCGTCCGTTGAAAGACTTTACAAAGGCTCCTGAAGTTTGGCATATATGTTGAGCATATACCTGGTCAGGTTGTTATTGCAATCCGCCAAAATCGATCCAGTGCACAGTGGCCGAAACATCCAATCTAGCGGCGCTTAACTCGGAAATGTAAAATAATAAAGCCCAATGCATATTTGTGATTATAAAACTTATACAGAATTTAATTTTTAACCATATTTATTTATTTCAGTGTTTTTATGTATTTTGGGAAATTTATGTGAATATGGGGAGGGTGGTCTGTATGAGGACTAGAAGTTAAAATGTTCCGATTCCGTTAAAATTTAGAGTGATTATTTATGGCTACAAAAAACATTTACCAGTCGAATTTCAAGAGGATATTTGTGAAAATACCATTGTTAGGGCTTTTTAGTAAAACTGGAAGGGGAAATTAACATGGGGGCTATGGGATAACATGGACCGATTTTGTCAAAATTTTATATGTTTTGTTCTTTCGATAAAAAATCTTAAATTTCAAATTTTAGCCAAATCGATTGAAAATTGTGGTCTGTATCGCGTTTATACTGTTTATTTGGACATGCAAATGGACCCTAAAAAACCGAACAACTTGCGCGAACTAGCACGCCATACTGAAACGTCACAACAAAAATAACCCAAAATAATAAACAAAACAGGAATTGGACCGAATACGATCGAATTTCATAAGTTGCAGTCCATGAAACTATAGTTTATATCACAAATGTCAACATCTATAATGCACTAATAATAAACTAGATACACACAGGACACAAACATTTATTTTTGAGTTAAAACATACCTTTTACTTTCAATTAAGACTTTTTGACTCAAAATGTATAAACAATTGACTTAAAAGTGTCAAGAAAACCTCACTGAGTAATTAGGCCCCAAATTCCATTAATAAACTTGCTGCAGAAAATGTATATTTGACAGCTTACAGCTGTGCGAATATTGAAAGCAAAACAAAAGTAAAAACGTAAATTTTTTCTGTAAAGTATAGGTAAACGATGCAGTGCAAAAACATTTATCGATCTTAATTTTTTAATTTTGACTTTAGCGCCGCTAGATCAGTGATTTCGGCCACAGTGCAGTGGTTCAATAGCTATGAGCAAAAGACTGAATTTTTGCAAGAGTTTTTCGTGAATTAACAAGATAAAAAACACGCTAACTTTCGAAAGGCAATTCTAAGGATGCTCAAGAATGGCATATACATTTGTCGTTCCCCAGGCCCAGTTCTTATTGAATTTCAGATATTTTCAGTTATTAGCAAAACCGGGAATATCAGATTAGTTTCACCTTAAATGCACGTGTTGAAACCTCGTTAAACATGTTTTAAAAACATTTGTCCAAAAAAATTTTAGAACGTATTTTTGTCACTCAAAAATATTTTTACACTACAAAAAAACAAAATACACTCGAAAAAAATTTTACACCAAAAAAAAATTTTGCACTCAAAAAAAAAATTTAGTAAATTATTTTTTTTTTTTCAAAAATTACTTTAAAAAAAAGTTTTACAGTCAAAAAAAATTTAGTAAATTATTTTTTTTTTAAGTTTTACACTCAAAAAAAATTTAGTAAATTATTTTTTTTTTTCAAAAATTACTTTAAAAAAAAGTTTTTTTACATAAAATAAAATATTTCTAATCAAAAACGTTATTTTTTAAAAATTCCCTTAAAAAGGGCACTGTGATGGGTAGGGATGAGATTTCCATGCAAATGCATGTTTTTTGACGATAGTCTAAAAACGATATCGACCAATTATCTTTCCGAATCAAGAAATTTGCGTTAAAATGGCATCGATTTGTTTTTGCATATTTTTGCATATTTTGGTGAAAATGCATATTTTTGCATATTTTGATTTTAAATGCATATTTTGTGCATATTTCGAACTTTTAAGTGCATATTATTACATATTTTGGTATAAATTAGCAAAAACACAAATTGAAATTTATTTTTTCCAAAATCTATTTAAAATTTTAAAAATTTATTTGGAAAATAAGATAATTTTTATTTTTTTTGATTTTTTATTTCTTAAGATTTTCTTATTTTCTAAAAAATCTTGCTCATATTAGGTTTTAAAAGTTACTATTTAAACCCGGCCTTATTTTTTGCTTTTTAAGAAATTTTTCCTATAAAAACAAGCAGTCTTACCATAGAAAAATAAAATATATTTAAAATCACATTTTAATTTTATTTCCATACAAATTGTTCTTGTTTTTAAAATCGACTTTCAAAAAATGTATTGAAAATTTGAAATTTAAAATAAAACTTTTGTTAAAATAGACTTTTTGTTTCCTTGTGGTAAGGGCCAAGATTTTTATTGTACACATTTTATTTTTTAGTGCATATTTTAAGGTTTTTTATTGCATATTTTAAATTTTTTAGCACATATTTTAAGCGCATATTTTCGATTTTTTAGTGCATGAAAATCTCATCCCTAGTGATGGGTATTCATAGATTCGGTCAATTTAACTTTTCTACTTGTTTTAAATTGGGTTTTTTAAAGAGTAATTTCTAGAGAGCATATCCTGAAATTTATATCTTGGGACAACAATGTAAGGCGCAAGAGTGTCGCAATTTGTTGATTTTAGGGGAAATTTTGAAAAATTTTGATTTTGATTTTGGTCGATCCTATTGTTGTCTCAACATAAAAATTGTAGGATATGTTCATTAGGACTTGCACTTTGAGAATACCAAGTAAAAAAAAATCGGGGGATACTTTCCCCCCATTTCCTCCACCCTTTGTTCTGACCTTTAAATAAGGGGGCATCCCTTCCTTTTTTTGGAAAACTGTTTTGTTATGGTAGGTCTTGTAGAGCGTATTATAAGCTTTAAAATAAAAACAAATGGGCTCTGTAGCTACAAAAGCACTTATGATATTAAATTTTTAAAGTTCAAGAGTGTTGCGATTTGGAGATTTTGAGGGAAATTGTGAAAAATTTTGATTTTGAGCGATCCCATTGTTGTTCCAACATAAACATTTTAGAATATATTCTTTAGGACTTTCTCTATAAGATTATCAAGTAAAAAAAAAAAAACATCTTCCCCATTTTCTCCTCCCTATATCACGACCTTTAAATAAGGGAGGTAACCCTTATTTTTTTCGAAAATTTTTTTGGTTACGGTAGGGGTTGTAGAGCATATTATGAGCTTTAAAACTAATCAAAAATGGACTTTCTAGTTATAATAGAACCAACGATATTAAGTTTTTAAGGTGCAAAGTGTCGTGACTGGGAGATTTTGGGGGAAATTTTGACCCTCTGTATTTTCGGCCACTGTTTACTTAGAGGGCTGAAAATAAGTGTGCGCCAGTTTATCACTTAGTGTTACAACTAAACCAAATTTCATTAAAATCGGAGAAAAATCTTAGCAATTTTTGATTGATTTCACTAAGAATGACCTAAAGTCGCTATTTTAACTGATATTTTCAGTTGATTTTACTTACATAATTTTTTGAGAGTATTTAAATTTATTTTTAAAACACGAAAAATTTATATAAAGTTTTAAATCTTAGTATTAAAATCCGGTTTTATTTTTAGCTTTTTCGAGTTTTTTTTTCGTAAAAACAGGATTTTTTTGCACATTTTTTCTTATTTTAGTGCAAATTTTTGATTTTTTTAGTGCATATTTAGGATTTTTTTGGTGCATATTTTGGTTTTTTAGCGCATAGTTTTAATTTTTAGTGCATGAAAATCTCAGCCGTAGTTATGACTACTTGGTGAGCCAGTCACTTCACAGAATCTAAGAATTTTTCAAAGAATTCTGAAAAAATTGTATCGGAAAAATGTCTCAGAATTTAAGAATTATTCTTTTAAAAAAAGTCTCAGAATCTGAGACATATCCATAAGAAAATACCATACTTACAAAAATTTTATTAATGATGCCATATGTTTTTTTTTCGATAATTCTAAATTAACCTTATGTCTTACAGGTTCACTTTGGTGCACTTGTTTCTCATTCCTTAAACCATTAAAAAAATTTTAAATCCTTTAATTATGTGAAATACATCAACAATTAAAGTATAATTATGAGCAATAGATACAAAAAAAATTTCCCATCACTTGTAAATACATCACATATGTTTCAATATCATGCTGGTGTTCCAATTGCCATACTTTTGACACTTCCATATGATGACCAAAAATAAAAATCCAGGAAAAAACGGAAACCGCAATATTATGACTATTGTAAACATAAAAACATAAAACAAAAACAAAATTAACATCAAACAATTAGTTTAAAATTTTTTTTCAGGAAACACAAGCAGCAGTTGCATATTGAAATGAAATGCTAGTGTTTCAGTTGCTATTTCTTTGTTGTGAAATGCAACTTCTAGCAGTAAATGCACTTCCTTTAGTCTGATATTCAGAGTATCCTGCAGTTTTTGTTAATGTCCTAAATATTATTTTTTTTATATATTTTACCTTTTGAATAAAGAAGAAGGTCATAACCTTTAGCTGTATCTGTGTGTGAGTGTGTGTTTCTTAATTTTTCTTTCAGATTATAAAATTCTTTATTTTTTTGTATGACCAATATTTGTCAGCTGCTTTTAATGTAAAATCAAGATTTCTTGTATATTAAGAAAAATCTTTTTTTTTATACAATCTTTACAATTTTTTTCTTTTTTCAAAATTGGTCTTTGTAATTTTATTTTAGCATTATAAAGCATGTAGGTAGTTGAGGGTGAGGGTGGGTTTTATTTGTTTCTTCTTTGGGGAGGTGTTATATAACAGCTGTAGTTTTTCTTTAAATTCAGTATTAGTTCATCATGATAAAATTTAATTAGTTTTGTTTACTAATTTTGAGAATATTAAATTTTGAAAATTTAAATCATTAATATATTTATAAAATTTTTATTACTGCCTTACTTCAGGCGCGGGTCCACGGGGGGAAAAAATTAAATTCACCCCCCCCCCCAAACCGAATTGGAAAAAAAAAATTAAAAAAGGAAAAAGAAAAAAAAGAAAGAAAAAGAAAGGAAAAAGAAAGAAAACAGAAAGGAAAAGAAAGAAGAGGAAAGGAGATACAAAAAGGAAAGTGAAAAGAAAAGGAAATAATCAGAGAATTTTAGTTTGTGAAAAATTTTCGAGAATCTTAAAAATTTTCTAAAGGAAAAATGTTTAAAAATATTGGAATTTTTCTATAGGAAAAAATTTGAGAATTTTTCTATAGGAGAAATTTGAGAGTTTGTCTTTAAAAAAATATATAATTTTTCTGTAGGAAAAATCTGGGAATTTTTCTGTAGGAAAATTTTCTTTAGAAATTCTTCTATGAAAAGTGTATAAAAATCTTAAAATTTGGAATAATTTGCAAATTTTTCTTAGAATTTTTCAATAAGATATTTCTTAGAAAAAATCTTAGAATTTTTCTATTGGAATAATCCGAAAATTTTTCTATAAGAAAGATCTGACAATTTTTCTATAGGAAAAATTTAAAATTTTTTTTTTTGTAGGAAAAATTTAAGAATTTATTGTACGGAAAATCTGACAATCCTCTTTCAAAAAAATTAAAGAATAACAAGTGTAAAAAGGAGAAAAAGAAAAGGAAATGATGTGAGAATTTTGTTTTTCTAAGAAAAATGTCAAATATTTTAAATCGTATAATATTTGAGTCTTAGAATTTTTTTATAGGAAAAATGTCTGGGCATCTTTAAGAATTTTTCCAATAAAAAAATGTATTAGAATCTGAGATTTTTTGTAAAGATAAAAAAAACATAGAATCTGTGACTTTTTTCTATAGGAAAAATGTCTCGGAATCTGAGATTTATTGTATTTAAAAAAGCCTCAGAATCTAAGAATTTTTCTTTAGAAAATTGTCTTAAATTCTGAGGTAATGTCTTAGAATCTGAGAAGTTTTCTGTTTATAATATGTCTAAGAATCTTAGACTTTTTAAATAAAAAACTATATAAAAAAATATTGGAATGCTAGAAGCAAATCTTACAAGGAAAGTATCTCAACCCTTATGAACCGATTTGCATGAAACTTAAAATATAACAATTCTAAGGTTGGGTTGTCTCGGCTTATTGGGGATTTAGGGGTTCAAAGAAACTATATGATGTTTTCATATGAGAAGAAATGTTTTTTTTGCCTATCCAACGGCCTTGTAAAAATTCGGCTTTGCTAAATATTTTTTTCACGAAAATGTATAAATTTTGGGGGTATTTATGTGAAGACATAGATCTACGATATCCATATTAATACGAAATCATGTTTATTAAATTTTAGTCGACACGTATTTTAGTTCAAGACCCGATGGCCCAAATTGTTTCTGAAAGTTTAAGAAAAATGTCCCAGAATCTGAGAAAATGTTTTGACTTTTTCTGTAGGAAAATGTCTGAGACTCAGACTCTGAGGCTTTTTCTATAGAAATAATGTCTCAGAAGCTAAGAGCTTTTCTATGGGAAAAATTTCTCAGAATCTAAGACTTTTTTGTAGGAAAATATCTCATTCTCAGACTTTTCAATAGGAAATATTTCTCAGAAAATGCTTGAGAATCTTAGACATTTTGTACGGGAAAGTGTCTCAGAAAAAACATACTTTTTATTTAAATAAAAAAATGTCGTAGAATCTAGGAAACTGCATCAACAAATTATAAAAAGTACTTAAATTTTTCTAATATCATGTACTTTTTATAGAAAACTTTTTCAAAACCTGAAAATAGAATAGAAAAAAATATTTCAGAACCTAAGATGTTTTCTTTGGGAAAAAAGCCACAAAATCTGAGATCTATTCTATACGAAGAATTTTTCTAAATATAGAATTTTTGTGGGGGGAAAATTGCCTAATTGTCTGAGAATTTACCATATGAAAACGTAGCAGAATCTGAAAATTTGTTTTATGGCAAGAGTTTTATAAATTCTAAAAGATTTTCTGCAACAAATTGCCTTAGAACCTCAAAATTTTTCTATTGGGATAATGTCTCAGAATCATACACTTTTTCTTTGAGCAAATGGCTCAGAACAATTTTAAAGTCAG